>VDFB02116628.1:0-22078 GCA_007258455.2 Sequoia sempervirens | reverse complement strand
CAAAATTGATGAAATGAAAATGTTTTTTAGAGGAGATTCCTAGCTTTCCACCAATATAAATTATGATTTACTTTGAATTTAATAAATTATTATTATTCATATTATATGTGAATCATGACTAAAGTCTTCATTGATAGGCTGGGATTGTAAAACATCTATAACTTCTCTTAAAATTGCATTCATATTTTTTGAATCAAAATATACAAGCATTCTATGCTTGCATATACTATAGGATTAAAAAAAAAAAAAAATTGAATTTCACAGAAATTTTGACCAAGCTAAGGTGTAATGACATACTTAGTTTTTATATTTTAAAAAGTTGTAATAAAAACTATAATTATTTACATAAAAATTACAAAAAATATACACACATCCCACATGAGTCCCCATTCTACATCTAAAATATCATAAAAATATTATCATTTTATTATGTATAGGTGGTCGTGACAAACACCTACTCTGAATTTTTTCCTAAAATTTAAGTGTAATACTCCATTGAAATTAAATTTTCACCAAATAGGATTTTGTTTTAAAAAATAAACCTAGTAGTTTAGAAACTACATTCAATTTCCCACGAATCATTCTTACATGTTTTTGAAATAATATAGATAACTTATTCAAATTTTTACATCAAGTTGCCTAACTCTAATTGTTCTGAATTTTCATTGCCACTTAAGGGCTTGTTTGGCATACCATGATCCTGCACATACCCATGTCATGACATCATAGAATATTCACTTAACGTGAAATATTTGGAATTTTACTGAGTAGAACACTAAGGTTGTTACACTTTCCCTAAGTCAAACAAGTACATGCTTACATGATTTGGAGCTATCTGCTTGCATTTAATTGCATTCATTTGCTTTCATTTCACATCTCTTATCTCTCAACATCTTTCTCATCTCAGAAGTATTCAATTTACAATTACGACACAAATATATGAGCTTGATGCATTAAAATGAGTAACACATTTGCACACATGATTCTAGGATGCTTGCTTGCTATCTTCAATCTTTAATGCACATTTTTGGGGTTGATATGGGAGAACACATCCCCTTGCAACACAACAACAATACTTAAGGTATTTTCAAATACTACCAATCTAGAGAAGAGAATAAGACACAATAAAGGAAGATGAATCTAACAAATCTAAGAGTAGAGGAGACACACATTGTGCAAGGTTAGATCCATGCACGAGGATAAATCCATGATTGTATAATGGACACAAACATGTAGATGTGACTTAGAACATAACATATATCTAATATATAATTTGAGGCATTTCATGACACAAAGCACATTCCTAAACAAAAAAATAGTGGAAGACCAAAATCTTCAATAAATGACATTTATTTTTCAATCATAAAACTAAATACATTTATTTTTGTATCCTTACATTTAATTCTAAAATATACTAACCCACAACATTTGTTTATTAAATTTAAATTAATCTAAACCTATTTATACACGTATTATTATTAGTACTTTCCATTGGCATAGTACTATTGTAATGAGTTTGGTTATTTTTAGTTAACTAGTTATTAATAATTTAATTTTCAACCAATCAAAAACAATATTTAAAAAAAATTAAAAATAAAATTCAATTTTGTAAAGTCAACTTGTAAAATATTTAACTTTACAAATTATGAAAATGATTTATTGTGCATATGATTGGTTAAAAAGTTATGTGTGTTATTGACCTATTTGTAGGGAAAGCAAGGTAAACAATTTTTTAAAGAATGATTTTTCATTTTTTGTTTTATAAAGTCATTTTATTAAATCTTTCTAAAATAAATAAATGTTACTTATTTTGATTTTTTTTAAGAATGTAATTGTTATTTCTTATTAAAGAAAATCTTACAAAAATCAATTAACTATTTTATAGAGATTTGAATTCACACTATTATAATAATAAAATAAAATAAAAATTGTATAATTCTTTCCATTTAGACCAATATCTTCGTTATCTATGTTTTTAATATTTTATGGTATAATTTAATTATTATATACTCTCCTTTTCATTAATAATTTTTTTTTGTCATGTATATTTTTATATTAATTTATATATATAGGTTCTCCAAAAAAATTATAACCTATATATATATATATATAACCTATATTAATGTAGAATTTATATATCATTTCTATTTATATCTTATGTTATTAAAGGTAATATTTTGTAGGTAAATAAGTTAATCTACATTGTGTAGGCAATATGATAATTTATATTATACATTTATATTACTATATATGATGGGTTATTTTATTTTGTAGGTTCTCATTTAATCTATATTTATATATATTAATATATATTATATAAATTATTATGATTTTATTTATTTATATCAATATATATTATATGTTATATATATTATAATCTATTATATTTTAACCATCTATTTTTTTATTTTAATTTAATCATTTATTTAATTTTCTAATTTATATATAATCTCATCTTTTTTCTTTGGTTAAATTATTATTGTTTTAAGTTTTAGTATATTTTCGTTTATATCTTCATTTTTTTTAATAATTTTGGTAATTGTTCCTCAATCATTTTGTTATATAATTCATCTTTATAATTCTCTTAGACTTATTTATTCACTATTTGAGACATTTAACCTTGAACCTTTTTTCATCCATTTATTTGTGTTATATCATATTATTATATTATTCATTCTTCTTTATTTCTTCATCATTTTTTTTGCCTATTTTCACTTTTACTTCATTTTTCAATCTCCTTCCCCGTACCCTCTCCCACCACTTAACTCTTCTTAAGGTCATCTCTACAATCATATTCTTCATTATCCTCTTCCTATGATGAATCATTGACTTAGGGTTAGGTAAGGTCATTAGAATTATTTATTCATTGTTTCAGACATTTAACTTTAACCTTTTTTGATCCATTTATTTGTGTTATATTATATTACTATATTATTCATTCTTCTATTATGTCTTCATCATTTTATCACCTATTTTCACTTTTATTTCATTTTCCAACATCCTCACTCCCTACCCTCTCCCACCATTTAACTCTTCTTAAGGTTATTTCTACAATCATATTCTTCATTATTCTTTTCCTACGATGAATCATTTAATGTGGTTCAAATGTCAATTCAAAATAGCATACATAGTTTAATCTAGAAGTGTTTACTAGATTTTGAAAAAAAATCACCCTAAAAGAAGTTTATTAAAAAACAATAATTACAATATTATTAAAGACAAGTATTAGCCACTATGTGGCATTTGTTAAAAAAAAAAAAATCACCCTAAAAGAAGTTTATTAGTACTTGTCATTGGCATAGTAGTATTGCAATGAGTTTGACTTTTTTTAGTTAACTAGTTATTAATAATTTTGTTTTCAACCAATCAAAATCAATATTTTTAAAGAATTAAAATAAAATTCAATTTTGTAAAGTCAACTTGTAAAATATTTAACTTTACAAATTATATAAATTATTTCTTGTGCATATGATTGGTTAAAAAGTTGTGTTATTGACCCATTTGTAGGGAAAGTAAGGTAAACATTTTTTTAAAGAGTGATTTTTCATTTTTTGCTTTATAAGATTAATTAAATCTTTGTAAAATAAATAAATCTTACTTATTTTAAATTTTTTTAAAAATATTTTTTTAGTATGTAATTGTTATTTTTTATTAAAAGAAACAAATAAGGTAAACATTTTTAAAGAATGATTTTCATTTTTGCATTATAAAATCAATTAAATCTTACTTATTTTTATTTTTTTTTAAGAATAATTTTTTATTTATTTTTATGTATATAATTGTTATTTTTTTATTAATTTTTTTTTCACAAAAATCAATTAACTATTTTATAGAGATTTGACTATTAAAATAATAAAATAAATAAAAATTGTATTATTCTTTCCATTAGACTAATATCTTTGTTATCTATGTTTTTGATATTTTATGGTATAATTTAATTATTATATACTCTCTTTCTTCTTTTCATTAATAATTTTTTTTATCATGTATATTTTTTATATTAATTTATATATACAAGTTCTCCAAAAAAAATTATAACCTATAATATATAGGTATATAAGATAACCTATATTATTTTATGTCTTTATTATATATAATATACAACTATTTTAATGTAGATAATATTAATTTATATATATAACCTATATTAATGTAAAATTTATATATTATTTCTATTTATATTTTATGTTATTGAAGGTAATATTTTGTAGGTAAATAAATTAACCTACGTTGTGTAGGTAATACATTGATTTATATTATACTTTAACTTTTATGATCCATTTATTTGTGTAGGTAAATAAATTAACCTATGTTGTGTAGGTAATACATTGATTTATCGAGAAGTGTTTACTCTATCATTCATCGACTTTGGAAAAATCATACCATCTATAATAATTGATTCATTAATATTACAATTATTGATTTAAATGAAGAGATATAGTTGCACTTACTAAGAATCAAATATGTTAATATAATATAATCCATCTAATTTTTTAATATATTTTTAAATTAAAAATAAACAACTTGTAATAAACAATCATTTTAATATATAACAATTTTATATTAATAATATGAGAAGAAACATTGCCAACATGTAATATCTAGCTGTTATTTATTTAAAATTTAGTGATTAAAATTAGGTTTATAGTTATGGATAGTGTTACGATCATAGTTAGGGTTAGAGGTAGGTCTAGGATTAAGATAATGGTTTAGAATTTATTGTTAGAGTTAGAGTTAGGGATGAAATTAGAGCTAGGGTATGAGTTAGGGTTAGGGTTAAGTCATTAAAATAATTAATTAACAATATTAAAACACTATAATTAACAAAACTTACATTTATTTTTATTCACATTAATAAAACTTAAATTTAGTTTTTATCAAATCTAAAAAAACAATAATTACAATACTAGCCACTACGTGGCACTTGTTATCCTTTATGAAGGTTAAGTTTTAAAACGAATTTATTTTATCGAAGCCCCAAGGGTCGTGCATGAAATGAAATGAAATATTTTAATGACATCTACGAGGCCAAAGAAGCCTATGGGACCCAAGAGCAGCACATGAACCTCCCACAGAAAATCCCTAGACAATTTGTAGACTCCGTTCGAGATCAACCCTCCTGCAGTGAATTTTGATGATGAAGTTTGCACTTTTGTCCAGTTTTGATTCTTCAAATAAGGTATTTAAATTATCAACCTGCACAGTATCCCCATAGCTGGCCCGAATGTCTTTATATGCTAAGCATTCTATGATAAAGTGCCATTCTGTCTCCACCATACCCTTGTTACAGAAACGACATATTCTATTTTCCCACTCCTCTTTAGGAACCACCCACCTACCCGTTTCACACCTAAGATGATGTGAACTAGTTTGCAATTGAACTATCAACATTTTTTCTTTCCATTTGATATTCACTCCTATATAGGCCTTTTCTTCATGGTCCCTCGTGGGATTGAATTCTTTGATATAATAATCCTTTTTATGCCCTGTTTTTTTTGTCCATATAGCATATTTATTTTTCCTAACATATTTTTTTATTTCTCCATTTGTGTTTGGACATTCATGCATCACAACATCCCATTTTTTCATCCATTTGATATTAAGTTTCATCTATGTGTTCTTTCTTCTAGTTAGCTTTTCCTTCACAATTAGCTTAGGCCATCGATGATCCTCCATATTTTGGACTTTCTTTAGGTAGCTTAATAATCGGGTCATCGCAGAGGCCTCCAAGGGAAAAGTACCGGTATCGGCCAATAAAATTTCATAAGGCACTATAGTCTTAAGCTTCTTCTTTTTTTTTAATGAGGGGAATCGGGTGCAGCACGGCCCCCCATATAACCCCCCACCGCCGGTAAACTTTTTACCGTGACCGGCAGTGCTGGCGGGACACACCAACCGGTACCACGAGAGCGCCGGAGAGTCGAACCCATGGTGGGCATCCTGCTACAGGGAACACCTTAACCAACTGAGCTAGGACCGGCACCCCACTATAGTCTTAAGCTTGAGGCTGCATATAATTAGATGTTTTTGTATCCTTTCCACTTGTCTCCATTTTTGATCTGACATGCTGCTGCCCCAAATTTCACACCCATAGAGAATTACCGGAGTGACAAGTAGACCAAAAAGCGTTCTTTTAGTTTTCCAATCCCATAATTCCGCATTTCTACATCTATTTTTAAAAGAGTACAATGCTTTCCAGCCTCCTTGAATTCTTTTTGCTCTACATGTTTCCCAGCTAAGTTTGTTGTGAAAATCAAGCCTAAGGTACTTGTACTCGTCCACTATTTCCAGTGGCTTTCCTTCAAAGAGAAATTCAATCTGCTATTTTTTTCTTTGCAGCGAGAAGATCATTATTTTGGTTTTGGTAGTGTTCACTTGCATCCCGACCTCTTGACAAAACGTTTCAAGGGCCTTCAAATGTTTTCTCAAATCAAGCGCAGTTTTAGCAATTAATATGAGGTCATCGACATATAAGAGTAATTTTATTACAAAGTTGGCCAAATGGATGCCTTCCCCACCAACCTTGTCAATCCATTCTTCCAGCTTATCAATGTAAAGCCCAAATAGCGTTAGGGAGAGCGGGCAACCTTGTTTGACACCAATGTCACTGCCAAACATTCCGACATACTATCATTGGTTCTGATTTTAGCTTTGACCTACTCGTAGAGCCTATGAACAGCCGCCCTAAGCTCATGCGGAACTCCCAAATCCTCCATTCTCTTCCATAACTTGCCCTGAGGAACCATGTCAAAGGCTTTTTTAAAATCAACAAAGCAACAATAGGCTTCATCTCCTTGAATGTCCCAATTTTTTTCAATAAAAAATCTAAGGGTAGCTCCATGATCAATAGTGGAGTGTTTGGGCCTAAAACCAGCTTGTCCTTTTGCTCTTTTCCCCTCTTTTTCAACTTAGCTGCTAATCCTACGCTCAATCATGCTTCCAAAAAGTTTCCCCAAAAGAGGATTAATCATAATAGTCCGGTAATTTGATGGGTTATTTATGTCACCACTTTTGTGCAAGGGGATAACAACACTAGTGGTCCATCCTTCCGGGAAGCCTTCTTGAATGACGCTATTGAAAATGCTCCTAATACAAGGTGCAAGGACCTCAATACCACATTTTAAATGCTCTGCTTGTAGCCCATCAATATCCTGCGCTTTCCCTCCTACCAACCTTCTTATGCCTTGACTGATATCTTCTATGGTGAAAAGTTCGGTGGCCTTGATTATTGGGGGTCTATGTTTATCTTGCTCACGCTCATAAAGAAGTTTTGCATAGTCTAGCCATTGTGAGCTTGTAATATTATTTTCCATTTGTTTTCTTTTCTGCTGTAGCTCCTTCCAGAATTTTTTGGGGTTGTTCTTTCCAAGAGTAATTAGCTCCATTCTTCTAGCACTTACATACTTTTTTTTTTTACTTCGTATCATCCTTTCATACTCTTTCTTGTTTTCTATTGTCATTCCCCCCTCACAGAGCTTCCTTTTTGTTAACTTGCACTCCTCATCGAACCACGGGTTTGTCGAAAAAGTATTCTTACGACCTCTCTTGGGTCTAGACCTCTTGCACTCACCCAAAGCTTTGTGTACTAGAGGAATCAATGCATTCTTGTTTATTGAGTGCATCTTTATGTAAGCTGATTTTTTTTTCAGATTCCTGAAAGAGATTTTTGTGGACAGTCTTGAAGATTTTTTGATTTTCTTGAGTCATGAGAATTCTATCCGGTATGGGTACTTTCTTCTTGCTGATAAGGTCTTGTTCCCCTTGCTGCTTGATTATGTGAATGTCAAGTTTTACATATATTGGATTATGATCCGATTTCAACTCCATTGGACATTTACCAATCACAAACTCCATTATCATTGTTGTATAGTTACGAGATAAAATGACATAATCCACCACACTTTGCCCATTATAGGGCTTGCTAGTGATGTTGCCTGATCTCGACCATGATCTCATACCATTACATATTACTAAGTTGAATAGACTACATATTCCCAATAGTTCTGCCCCATAATGAGTGACATTACATTTATTATCTTGAGAGGTTCATTCCCAAAGTTGATGGTTCTCTTCTTCCAGCCATAACGGATCATCTTTCTCTTTATCTTGGCTTTTCAAGTTAAGAGCTTGGATGCTAGCTGTCCTAGCATTAATATCACTTATTAATATAACTTTCCCCAATGTGCTAAACATCGAAATGTCCATTTTTAGAGATGCAAAGGGGTCCTCACGATCTAGACTCCTTTTCTTATATGATTTGGAGCCTTTTGGGGCGAAGTAGCAAGCAACAAATCTAATTGTAGTCTGATTTTCTGTTATTTTTAGCCATATGTACTGTTTGTTTGGATCTTCTTTCTCCACTTTTATATTTTTATCCCATGATTTTTTTATTAGGACTGGTATTCCACCATGCCCTTTGCCATTTTCTGTTCTCTCATTCCAAATTGAGGCCTTTTTATATCCTTCAAAATCAGAAATTTTACACCCTTCATGCTCACGAGTCTCACTAAGAATGATAATGTCTTTTCCTGCTGCATGGAATTCGTGATGGAGGTTGTTAGAGAGCATTGATTAAACTCTTCAAGGAGTAGCAAGGGAAATTAATGTAAAATTTAGTGAACGCCGCCACGTCCCTAATCACCTTATAACCGGGGGTTTTCATGGACGGTGATGTTGGTTCTATTTAAGAGATTAAATGCTGAGAATGCAAGAAGAGGAACTCTATTGTTCTCTTAATGAGCAAGATGCTTTGGGATTTTCCTTCGTGCGTAAAGGAAGGAAAGGAGACATTTGGGGTTCGGCTAAATTTGCCTGGGCTGATGGTTTCATCTTGTACTTTGAATGGTCTTGGATGGGTGGTTAGGAAATTTTTACTTGGTATGTTTGTCACAGAAGGAGGAAATCTGAACTTTAGAATCACAGTAGTCTCAGATTCAAGCAAGCATGGGTTTCTTTAGAAGCGTATTGCGTGGTAAGGGGATTTTAACTTTTTTATCTTTACAATTTATGATCTTGTGAATGAATGGAATTAAGCTTCCATGTTGTAACTGTGAATGCCAGTTATTAGGGATGGATGTTGCCTTATTCTTAGATACGATTCTTCATGATAAGTTATCCTGACTTTAGACATTGATTACTTGCGATTTCTTGCTGTCGAGAGTAACAAAAATTCCTATCTTGTTCTGAATAGCTGAATGGCCAGGCTATATTGTGTTTGGGTCTATGTTCCATGGAGTTTTTTTTGATGGGGAAAGGATCAAGGGTCTAAGGTGTAAATGTATGTAATATTTGAAAAATTAGTTATAAAAAGATGTTTAAGGAATAAGTATAAGAATTACAAATGAAATTTTGGCATACTATGTAAAGTTTAAAATATTAAACATTAAAAATATGACAATGATTGCATTGAACATTAACAAGGGGGGTGGAAGTTTGGGAGCAAATCATTCAGAAGAGTTGAAGGGCAGCACCTCTAATGGGAGTTTGGGGCAGAGCTCCCAACAGAATTGAGAGGCAGCATACCTCACGGGAGTTTGGGGGGCATAGTCGTCAACGGGGTTGAGGGGCAGTGCCTTTGGTGTGTTCCTTATTGCGATGTAAGGTGGGGTCAATGGGCAGAGCCACTGTCATCAAGCACAAATTAAGGTCTTCAAAACCACACAAACTTTTATGGCAAATGCCATTTTCAGAAATTTTTCACCTTTTTTTGGCAACACCAAGTAGTTACTAATTTTGAAACTTAGGAGTGATTTGAGATGAGGCTTAGAAGTTAGATGTCTATTTATAAATTTTTTGTGAGTTTTTAAGGTTTGGGTGGAGCCCATTGACCATTAGGGTTAGGGTTTGTGACACAGATAAAAACATTTTTTGATTTTTAAAAATATTGAATTTTTCATTTTCCTCCCATGAGGATGCTTGGAAATCTTGGAGATGGTTGAGAAACTCCTTGAAGCCCCCTAGACGTATCAGGGATGTTGCCAAGCCACAAAGACATCTAGGAGATGTCGTCTTCTTGAAGGGGATGTACTAATCTTGGAAATTTGGGGAGAGAAAATTATGATTATCTTCATATCTCTAGTTGAAGTCAAATAAGGATACTTGGGTCACAATATTTTATGTACTTTCCCAAAATGTTGGAGTAATATGTAAGGCAATAGATTGTTGTTTTTCTTGGGTTTATATGGTGCAGCGACTAAATTTTAACTACGAGATATACCTAAACAGTCCATCAACGATTTTGCTAGAGAACAAACACTTGGCTAAGTTTTAACTTGCAAGATATGAACAAGGATATAGTAGGAAATAGGGAGGATAATGTCATGCCCTCGTCCAAGTAGGAAATAGATCAAAGTAATTGATCAAGATTGTAGCACCTAAGGGACATTGATTTGATAAAGGGAGTGATTCTAACAAGGGCAGTGATCCCTTGGAATTAAAGATATTTAATTAAAATTAAATTAAAGGTTTCAGACCAGCGATTAAGGGAATAGTTACGACTCTTCCAAAAAGGCAGTAATAATGAAGAGATGTGACTCCCAAGAAATTGAAGATATAAGAGGGAGATTTTTTCATTTGAGAAGGAGATCCATAACATCATTCAATAATTCAATGGAGAATAGAACCTTATGTGACTTTGCAAGTAAATTAAATTATGTTCTCAAAAGTAGTGATGATGTGAGAAAGGATGTGACTCCTAATGTGAAAGGTTGTGACTCGTAATGTGAAAGGTTGTGACTCCCTCAATATTAAGATATAAAAGGGAGATCATTTCCTTGTGGAGAAATCATCAATTTGGAATGAATCAATCAATAAGTTTGGAAATAAATTATTATTCTCAAAAGGCAATAATGAAGGGTGGTAAATCATTTATTATGAAGGGTGGTGACTCATTTATTATGAACGGTGATGACTCCTCCAAAAAATGGGTATAAAGGGTGTAATGTCCCCTTTTTGGGTTGCCCTAAATCTTGCCCTAGAATAAAAAATTTAATGTAGTTAGGGTTATAACTAAACAATTAGATTCTTGAAGCAATATGAAACTTGGCTTAGATCCTGCAATCATGTTAGACAATATGGGAAATATAATTCATATGATCAAAACTTACATAATGAATGTCTTATCTATTTAAACCATGTAAAAATACATAACTATTTCAAAGCTACAATATCCATAATGCATAGTGGAAGTTTAATCATAATAGGACTTAGATGAGAAACATGACAAGTCTGCCTGAAGCTATCCATGCTAAGTCTAAGAGCGGATATACCATCCCTCTTGGGCCCAAGTGGCAGACCCTCGGCCATCCAACATGGGGTGGCATACTTAGTGGATAAACTTGTACCTGCTTTCCCTATCCATGCTGCCTTATCCATCCTTCTTATGATTGAGACTCCTCAAATCCTTTCCAACAACCAATCCATGTAGAAATTGGGGAAAAAGTTACAATACGAGGCTTGTAGATTCCTCTTTCTAAGCCCAAGGGTGGACACTCACCCCCTTGGCCTCAAGTGGCAAACCCCCGGCCATCCAACATGGAGTGGCGTACTTAGAAAGAAATCTAGTACATGCTTACCCTACTAATACTTCTCCCACTTCTCCTCATGGTTGCTTGGTGAGAATTACAAACACTAAATATATCCAGATTCATAGAGATTAATAAACATATCATCATTCACAATAATCATAATAGTGCATGCAACAATACTTGCTAAAATATAAGATAGCTATATTCTAAGATGCAAACATATTAACAAATGCTGACTTCTGCCCTTGTTTGCTGAGTGCAGATAATTATGTTTGATCCAATTGCCTCGCTGTTCGGTCTGTCTTTTATATTCAAAAGATATTGCTTGCCAACCCTACATATGATTGCTTAAAAAAAATCAAATGAATAAGAATTTATTATTCATATTTATATTAAGGAATCATAATAACTTATAATGCTCAATAATTGCTCCAAGCATCATTATTGCATATTCGTATATATATATATATATATATATATAAAGTGATTATTAGAAGATTGAAATCAATTATGAATTATATATATATATATATATATATATATATATATAAAGTGATTATTGGAAGATTGAAATCAATTATGAATTATATATATATATATATATATATATATATTGGACTTACTTCCCTTATTGATTTATTGTTTGTCTTCATTTATCTCTTCTTGAGCCAACTTCTTCTTCCCACATATTTCTTCTCCCAAATCTGAGTATATCTTATTAATGTATCTGCTGCTATGCTTAGGAAATACTCCTATTTCTATCCTTATTCGTTGTTCCATATATCTGTGTTTAAATTTGATTATATTCCATTCTCCTCTTCCCCTTTCCCAAGCTATCTCCTTATATATCTATTTCGTGCCTCTTCACAAAGGAGGCGATTTCATAAAAAGACATGCCATTTCACAATAGTTACTCTTCCCTAAGGGAGACATCCATATTTTAGATTATTATTCATCTTAGTTTTCATCGCTGCCTTTTTACAACTTAATCACTGCCCTTACTAATCGTATATAACTATTACCGTAATTACTGTCTTTGTCTTGGGCGCTAATAGGGAAGTCGGCCAAAGTAAGTTTAACAAAACACAGGTATTCCTTCTTGGCAGTGATGCTAAAACATGGGCATGTATATGAGGAGGTCGACTGTTATTAACTGGAGATGATTTAGTCGGTGGCTTGTGTGATATTATGAGGGGAGTTCGACAGCTTTGAAATAGCTGATATTGCTATTTATTTGCTTGGTTTACTGTTGCGGTCAATTCATGGGGACATGACAGTCCACCCTGCCCAAGATTGCTTGTCCTTGTAGATTTGTAATTCTTAGACATTGCTCCTTTTTTTGTGATGTAATTATCTTCGGTTAGACACTTTGATAATTAGGAATTGAAACTTTACACTAGTGGTAATTGACTAGGTTATGTCTGACTCCATGCTATAATGATGCCTTTGAAGAGTAGTTGCTAGTATACTTGTCTCAACTTAACGATTGATAAGGTTAATACCATACTCTAAAGTATGAGGACAATTTATTATCCAATACTTTTCTGACTTATGTATTACTATTTCCCAATAACTCTTAACAACAAAACCAAGAGTTGGAAACTGGCAAGACCTGTTACTTAAGACAAGTTTTCTCTCATTCATTACCACAAAGATCCTAGGTAATGATACGATTTCTTCAGTAACCCTTGTTGAAGTCTACAATGATAGAAAAAATGTTACATCCTTCATCATGAAGAGTATGGGAGTGTTGTGAATAACAAGATCCTTTACTACGGGTTGTACCCTCTTTTCCTATACAATCAACTGGGAGTGAGTACAATTTCCCTTAAATAAAGTATATTTTAATCATTCAAACAAGGTTTGAGGCAAGATTGATTCAAATGAGGATGTAATAGCTTATAGGTGTTTGTAATGGCTAACCTAGTCCAATCATCTTGTCATAGACTCATTAATGATATGTTATAATCTTCTAAGTATACATTTTCTAGATAATACTTAAGTACAAATTTATTGGATTGATCAAGTCAATAAAATGAAAGATGTACAATAGTTTAGCATCCCTAGCAGGTGATAGAAGGACTTAAATTTATAGGTTTACCCTAATATCCAATTCTTGTCCCATCTTCCAAATCGATTGGGGGTTATTACTTTTCCCTTGACATATCCCCCATGTTTGGTACTAAGTTTATTTTCATATCTTGGAAAAGTATTGTTTTATTTTACTTGATTCTTTTAAACAATATCAATTTATCCCTAGGTTTGAAAGGTGAAAATGATCTTGGGATTTGTTGGTTATGGACCCATAATGTAACTTAGCATAGGTCTATGTAATAATTTTGTTGTAGCTTGATTTGTATCAAATTTATCTTAGATACTTAATATTGATGTCCTTGACCTTAAATGATGGATATAGAGCAAGAAAAAATGACTCAGGGAAAGAAAAGCCTAGGATGAAGTTATCTCAAATATCTTCTATATTACTTGTTCCTAAAGGGTTGAGCTATCTTCATTACCTTTGCTTGAAAATATGGTGTTTGGCATGGATGATTGTTCGTATGTTTATTTAGTGCATAAATGTTGTCAATGAAGAGGCTTTGAGTATTTTCAGCAATTTAAGAGATCTCAAGGACTGTGAAAGTAATAGGTGAATTTCCAGAGACCTTAGGTTTTTCAAGCAACCTTTGGCAGTTTTCCACATATTAAGATGAGGATTAGAAGCATGATACCCATCTATGATCATAGTGGTGATGTTTAATGTTGGTCTTCTTTCCACTTCACCCTAGATGCCAAGCAAGGAACATTGGTGATGCACTGTAAGTGATATTATCTACCCTAGTCAAATATTTCTCTAATTGCAATTGAAACCATATATGGAATAACTATGTTATGTGTAGCAAGTATGAGTATATCCTATGGTAATGCTTGTCATAAAACAAATACCCTATGATGTTAGGAATACGTTTACTAAATCCTAACTGTTTTTGTGAAAGCTGTACCTTAACACAATTTATGATTTTGACTATTCAATATTCATAAAAAGCTTGACATAGTGACAAATCATGTACAATCATGTTTTGTATTTAGTTAGGCTTTAATACTTGTTTCAGTCTTGATTTTAGCTTTACTTAGTTCTCTTTGGCATGTGTTGGGGGTGGGGTGAATTCATTGGATAGATTTATTCCTTTATATCCATTTCTTGAAGGCGTCACCACCCTTCACAATAAATGAGTCACCATCCTTCATAGTAAATGAATCACCACACTTCATGGCTGCCTTTTAAGATTCCAAGTTGATTGATGGATTTATTTCTTACTGATGATTTCTTCACAAGGAAATGATTCCCCTTTTATGTTTGAGGGAGTCATAGTCTTATACATTTGAAGGGTCACAACTTTTTATATTTGAAGGGTCACAACTTTTCACATTTGGAGTTACATCCTTTCTCACATCATTACTATTCTTGAGAACCTAATTTAATTCTCTTGCAAAATTATTTAGGATTCTATTCTCAATTGGATTCTTCAAATGATGGTATGGATGTCTCTCTCAAATGAAATGCTCTCCCTTTTATATCTCAAATTTGCGGGAGTCACACCTTTTCACTTCAATAGTTACAACTCTTCATCGTTGCATTGGGAGACTAATAATGATTTAATTTTAAATAAGTTAATTTGTTAGTGCTTTTCACCCCCATAAACACTTGACAGATAAAGCTTTTATAGATTTGGCCTTTTCATATTATATTTTTTTTGAGCATAAAGTAATTATAGACACACATGGAGTGACTTGTTGAAGATACATTAGGCATGAAGCAAACACATAAGACATGAAGCATACATAAATACACGCAATACACGAAATAATCACGTGAATATACGTAAGACACAAAATAAATCACAAAGTATACACGTGAATACACGTAGGACACAACGTATACACATGAATACACGTAAGACACAAAGTATACACATGAATACACGTAAGACACAAAGTATACACATGAATACATGTAAGGCACAAAGTATACACGTGAATACACGCATGACACAAAGTATACACATGAATACATGTAAGACATGAGGTATACATGTGAAAGGCACACACATATAGAGATGCATTATTGGCCTACTTAAGAAGAAGGCTGACTAGTTGATCCTAATTGAATGGTGGTTAAAGTTAGTTTGTCCCACAGGTTGGTAGGATTAAAGCTTTGATACCAATTGTAATGTCCCCTTTTTGGGTTGCCCTAAATCTTGCCCTAGAATAAAAAATTTAATGTAGTTAGGGTTATAACTAACCAATTAGATTCTTGAAGCAATGTGAAACTTGGCTTAGATTCTGCAATCATGTTAGACAATATGGGAAATATAATTCATATGATCAAAACTTACATAATGAATGTCTTATCTATTTAAACCATGTAAAAATACATAAGTATTTCAAAGCTACACAATATCCATAATGCATAGTGGAAGTTTAATCACAATAGGACTTGGATGAGAAATATGATAAGTCTGCCCAAAGCTATCCATGGTAAGCCCAAGAGTGGATATACCATCCCTCTTGGCCCCAAGTGGCAGACCCCCGACCATTCAACATGGGGTGGCGTACTTAGTGGATAAACTTGTACCTGCTTTCCCTATCCATGCTGCCTTATCCATCCTTCTTATGATTGAGACTCCTCGAATCCTTTCCAACAACCAATCCATGTAGGGATTGGGGAAAAAGCTACAATAGGAGGCCCACAGATTCGTCTTTCTAAGCCCAAGGGCGAACACTCACCCCCTTGGCCCCAAGTGGCAGACCCCTGACCATCCAACATGGAGTGGTGTACTTAGAAAGAAATCTAGTACCTGCTCGCCCAACTTGTACTTCCCCCACTTCTCCTCATGGTTGCTTGGTGAGAATTACAAACACTAAATATATCCAGATTCATAGAGATTAATAAACATATTATCATTCACAATAATCATAATAGTGCATACCACAATACTTGCTAAAATATAAGATAGCTATATTCTAAAATGCAAACATATTAACAAATGCTGACTGTCTGCTGAGTGCAGATAATTATGTTTGATCCAATTGCCTTGCTGTTCGATCTGTCTTTTATATTTAGAAGATATTGCTTGCCAACCCTACATATGATTGCTTAAAGAAAATCAAATGAATAAGAATCTATTATTCATATTTATATTAAGGAATCATAATTACTTATAAGGCTCAATAATTGCTGCGAGCATCATTATTGCATACTCGTATCTATATATATATATAAATAATTATTCCTAATTGATTTCAATTTTCCAATAATCACTTTATATGAATATATATATTATATATATATATTATATATGTATATGTAATTATATTCAACTTACTTCCCTTATTGATGTATCATTTGTCTTCATTTATCTCTTCTTGAGCCAACTTCTTCTTCCCACATATTTCTTCTCCCAAATCTGAGTATATCATATTAATGTATCTGTTGCCATGCTAAGGAAACACTCCAATTTCTGTCCTTATTTGCTGTTCCATATATCTGTGCTCAAAACTGATTATATTCCATTCTCCCCTTCCCCTTTCCCAAGCTATCTCCTTATATATCTATTTCATGCCTCTTCACAAAGGAGGCGATTTCATAAAAAGACATGCCATTTCACAATAGTTACTCTTCCCCGAGGGAGACGTCCATATTTTAGATTATTCTTCATCTTAATTTTCATCACTGCCTTTTTACAACTTAATCACTGCCCTTACTAAGCATATATAACTATTACCGTAATTACTGTCTTTGTCTTGGGCACTAATAGGAAAGTCGGCCAGACTAAGTTTAACAAAACACAGGTATTCCTTCTTGGCAGCGATACTAAAACATGGGTGTGTATATGAGGAGGTTGGCTGTTATTAACTGGAGATGATTTAGTCAATGACTTGTGTGATATTATGAGGGGAGGTCGGCAGCTTTGAAATAGCTGATATTGCTATTTATTTTATTTATTTATTTGCTTGGTTTAGTGTAGCGGTCAGTTCATGGGGACATGACAAAGGACAAATCAGTTCATCAACATTCAATCAAGCAATCGTCACTCCTCTATCCATCAAGAAATCAAGCAATCATCACTCATCTATCCATCAAGAAATCAAAGGATCAATCAATTCATAATTCAATCATCAAGTCATTCTAGCATCAAATCATTCAATCATCAATTCATTCAAGTATAAAATCATTCAAGTGTCATTTAAACATTAACTTGTCAATCCATAATTATCAATCAACTCACAATCAATGCAACATATCAATTAAGCAAGCAATAAGAGAAATAAGAATAAGAAATATAAGACATCTCTTGGGAAAAGAGATTGAGAACAGCCATTGACAATATTCTGAAATAAATTGGTGACAGCCAATTAAGACTAAAATTATCATTCCCTCAAGAGGTATTTATTTAGAAATATGCTAGCAAATTCCTTTAGCAATCTATTTTGAATTTATAGAAGTGTTTTGCAAGTATGGAGGCCGATCAACCTTCCGAGTCATGAGATGCTAAAGGGCTCAGAATTCTTAATATCAAGCACGCCACCTTGAGATGGATGAATCAGAGGTTTTGCCATGCTTGTGGGCCGGGAGGCCTAAATGGTGCTCTTGGGCTTGATTGAAGACGACAACCTTCATGCATCTTATCAAGCACACCACCCTGAGATGGATGAATTGGAGGTTTTGCCATACTCGTGGGCCAAGAGGCCTAAATGATGCTCTTGGGCTTGATCGAGGAGGATGGCCAGCCTCCAAGGCGGATTGAGGGATGGAACGGAACTAGAATCATTCCATGCTCTTGCAATACAAGGGCACCACCCTTGAGATTGCGATTTGCAAGCATTTCTAGTGAATTCCTAATATGATTGGCTATAGGAATATGCCTTGGAATAATCATTAATGATGTTAAGATGTTTTGAATTCAAATATCAATGATGTATGAACTATAGATCTAAATGTTATGATGCTTTAGCTATGATGTTTTGCTCTAATTATTTTTATGTATTAATTTGAATATAACTGTAAAGTTGATACTTGTTATTACTAATATCAGTTTTAGTGATTATTATTGTTTTGCAGGCCTAAAATTAGGAATTTTCCAAAAGGGGACATTACAATTGGTATCAGAGCTTGGATCCTGCCAGCCTGAGGATCAAAAAAATTAGTTTATAGTTATACAATTATGCCGAAAAGTGGCCTTTAAGTTTCAGACCAAGGCTATGAGACCTACATGTTTCTTCGGTTACAAGTTATTAGCTCGTAAGGTTGCTAATGAAGGAACAATCAATCATTCTCTAACAACTCAACAGAGTTAATAATAAAATCTAACGATATAACTTGACTTACATTTCTCAAATATAAATCCATATGTTGCCATCACTAGTTCACTGGAACCTAGGGATAACTAAGATATAAAGATGGATTTTGATTTATTTCCACATTATCTTACTTCCAATTTTCAAGATATAAGTGCACAGAGATATCATCTTGACCTGGGACTGTCAGTATCTTAAAAGCCAACCAATCACATTAAAGTCCATGAAGTTATGACTGTATTCCTGTACAATGAGCAGGCCATTTTGAGTCATCGATGTATCCAATGCTTCCACAGTGACCAACCAAAATTGAGTAAAGTTAGCTAGAAGATTTGGACAATACCTCATAAACAGTGCTTGACATATTTGGCAGTTCTTTAGTAACTCTATTCTTACAATCACACAGGTGGTTTACAATTGTGCATCAATATCATAAAGAAGTTGCTGCACCCCCAAATCTCTAAAATAGAGAAAATCTGAAAGTGAAATTTAAAATTTTGGTTGTAATACCTTGAGAATAAAGAATGTTGATGTGGTGAGTTCAGGAGAAGATGTTAACAAGAAATATCAAACTAGGTAATTCTCAAGAGTGACAACGAAAGACAGACAAGACAACTGATAGATTAATAAGCTGCCAATCAACAATTGTCCATTAGATTAAAAAGCAATCTGGCAGAAAATAATTAGCTATAAATTATAACTATTGATTAAGACCATCAAATATGTAACTATCGAAAGGTCGATTGATTGGATAATCAATGAAATCGCATTTTGATGTTGACTGCAAGAAGAAATGGCTATTTCCCACAGCCACCAAGATCAGGATAACTATATTGAATTTTTTAAGTCTGGGTAAATCTGCTTATTAATCCTTTCTTAGATTGTCCCTTCAGACCCCTTTATGTTGTGCAGGGTTTTAACAGACAATCATCAAATTTCCAGCTAAAAGATTCACAGTGATTCCAAAACAGCAACCCTTGGATCTGGGTTCGAATTCATCCCCATTCTAGAAAATTGCTTTTAACAATAAAAAAGGAAACTGAAGTAACAGGTCTTTAAACATCCAAATGATCACCCTAGATTCCTGATTGCAAGAAGCCACATTAAACCCAAAATCACAACTAGCATGGTTCAGTAAAGTTACAGAGATTCTATCACAAATCCCCACATATATCCTATTCACACTCTTGGTTACCAACCTCCAACAAACAAAGAATGACTTCAATACAGAATAGTAACCAAGAGTGTAATGATATTCACTTATATACTGGATTAAATCCTTGGGCCTCAAGAGCTTAAGTAAATAACTTACTTAGGGTAGGAAAACAAGGACATAGTTTACCTCTTGGTCTCTGTGAATAGGCTTCCACAGCCAAAGCCCTTGTCTAAGCTCTTTGAACTCAACAAGTTTCTCAATACCCAAAGCTTAGAATATTACTCTTAAACTATTAATCCAAACCACAAAAAATTTCTGATTAATCTACCGACAATGGAAACATTTAGAAGTCCCTTCTTCCAAAATACAAAACACAATAAACTCTGCAGAAGAAAAGTTCATTTTGTGAAGGGAAAAAGCCAATTATTTTTTATTCTCTAGGATCCCATATCAACAATATCATGAATGCAACTAAAGTTGCATCATGAAACATACATTCACCAAGTTCCATCTTCCTTGGCAAAACTACGATAGGCGAACCAGAAGGCAAGTAATTGGTCCAATCACACCTTGCTCAATGACTACCTTTAGCTGCAACTTAACCTCATTAACCTCTACAACACTTGACAGTACAGCCCACTGTTTGTAAAAGGGAAGTCAGGAAGCAATTGAATCTCATGTTCTATAGTTGCCTAGGGGTAGCTCCTTGGGCTCCAAGAACAACTCTGAGAAATGGTTTACCAGCTGACTGATTTCTCACTGTTCTTGATGAGTATGCAGCCATGAAAGTCTTTATCTCAACCTCCAAATGCTTTTCTTTCCACATAGCAACAAAAGAGAAAACTTTCCAATTGCATCAATGAGCCCCTTGGCTTGAGAAACTCAAACCATGGGGATCTAAACTTTCCGACATATGAGTTCAAAGTGAAGTCTTTATCATTCTAGTTCATAAACTGATTTTTCCTTTAAAGTAAATTTCATCTCTCACATGGAAATAGGGGCTTACAGAAAAGACACCATAAACATCTAGACATATCACATCAACAAGCACTTCATTCTTAAACTTCTGATTAAACCCATATGTCAGCTTCTTGTTTCAGCCATTCTAATGAATACAGATAAGGATGGCCCATGGTCTTCAACCCAAGCTCACCTTACAACTTTGGGACATTAGGTTTGCTTGTGAGCATGTATCAAACAATGCATCAATCCTCTTACCCTTGACTTGTATCTTGATGTGGAATAATTTAGCGAGTTCTTCATCTTGGTATTGGCAAAAATGATTCAGTTTGATAGATTAAAACCAACATTGCTTGAGGACAAGCAATCTTGGGAAGGGTGGACTGTCATGCCCCCGTCCAAGTGGGAAATAAATTAAAGTAATTGATCAAGATTGCAGCACCTAAGGGACAGCGATTTAATAAAGGGAGTGATTCTAACAAGGGCAGCAATCCCTTGGAATTAAAGATATTTAATTAAAATTAAATTAAAGGTTTCAGACCAATGATTAAGGGAATAGTTGCGACTCTTCCAAAAAGGCAGTAATAATGAAGAGGTGTGACTCCCAAGACATTGAAGATATAAGATGGAGAGTTTTTCATTTGTGAAGGAGATCCATAACATCATTCAATAATTCAATGGGGAATAGAACCTTGTGTGACTTTGCATGTAAATTAAATTATGTTCTCAAGAGTAGTGATGATGTGAGAAAGGATGTGACTCCTAATGTGAAAGGTTGTGATTCCCTCAATATTAAGATATAAAAGGGAGATCATTTTCTTGTGGAGAAACCATCAATTGGGAATGAATCAATCAATAAATTTGGAAATAAATTATTATTCTCAAAAGGCAGCAATGAAGGGTGGTGAATCATTTATTATGAAGGGTGGTGACTCATTTATTGTGAAGGGTGGAGACTACTTCAAGAAATGGATATTAAGGCAGCAATGTAGGGTGGTGAATCATTTATTATGAAGGGTGGTGACTCATTTATTGTGAAGGGTGGAGACTACTTCAAGAAATGGATATTAAGGGGAAATCA
>VDFB02116626.1:0-37232 GCA_007258455.2 Sequoia sempervirens | reverse complement strand
ACACAAGGAGACCAAGGGCCAAACTCTTGCAACATATTAGTGCATACAAATTTATCCTTTCTTCCCATTTTCACCTCATCTGTAGTAAAAGAAATGCACGGATCACATAGTTTTCTACCTAATTATTGTTAAGGGGTTCAATATATGTTTCTTTTGTAATTTGTATCAACATAATGATAATACAAATGAGTCATTTTATTTGGGTAGTTTAATTGTTTCCTTTTCTTATGACTAAATTCTCTCCTTAATATGTTTGATCTCCAAGTCATTTCAATTAGAGACCTCGGCTCTGATATCAATTGTTACATAGGTAGCTACTGTTGCACCAAAAGATTGACCTATCAATGCCTGATACAATTGCCAGATTTATACAAGATCCAAGATCTATAGGAGGTGGTTAAGCCATGTCATGAACCCAAGCACCGCACTGCACAACACAAGGAGAACAAGGGTGAAACTATTGCAACACATTAGGGCATAAAAATGTAGCCTTTCTACCCATTTTCACCTCATTTATAGTAAAATAAATGCATGGATGTCATAGTTTTCTACCTAATTATTATCAACATAATGATAATGCAAATGAGTCATTTTATTTCACAAGTTAATTGTTTCCATTTTTTATGACTAAATTCTTTCCTTAATATTTTTTTTTATCTCCGAGTCATGTCAGGGTGATCTGACAATCGGGTCATTTTTTATTGCCTCCGCTCACCCTTGTCTTGCACTAAGTGGGGGAAAGGGTGTTACGTAGCCCTGTCCTCGTATGACACTTGTCGTTGCCTCTTTTGGCTAGTCGATCACTTTCTATATATATATAAGAGAAAGCTTGGGATGTGGACGACATGCCTTAAGTTGGAGCGCATGTGACGTACTGAGTTATCTTTAGTTATTGCATTTTGGAGGAAATACCTTATCCACGATGTTGTTTCATTCAGGAACATATGACTTGGCATAGGGATTTCCGAAGAAGCTCTCCTTTCTTCTTCATTGACTACTTTAAAAAAGATTACTCACAACAATGGTGTTAAAAATCGCTTTAAAGTGGGGGCATACATTGGAATTATTTTTTACATCCTTATGTTCTTTGTGTGATTTTCTTTCTTCTTTCAATGTGTTCTTTTCTTGGTGGTGTCATTGGGTTTGATTTCCTCTGAGAGCGTGATATTTCTTTGATTTTTCCTCTCTTGGAGACATTAGGCACGATGTTCCCTAAGAAAAGACCTTACGCGAATTAAGCAAAGATCCCTTTAAACAATCCTTTACATGCGTAAATGTTCTTAAGTGCTTAATGCAACTTGTTAGGCCTTGTGAAGCTCAAATTTTCATTTTGTGGCTCCTTATTGAAGTTATCAGACGTATAGCTTTGGTATGGTTAGTATGATGAGAAGCCTAAACGTGGGAATGAATTTCTCATTGTACGGTGAGAAGATGATACAGAGGCATGGATTTCTCACTAAGCCACCCTTTTTGGATACTCACCCATCGGACAACCTGAAGTTTCGTTGCCTCAGAGTGAGCGTGCATTTTGGACAAACAACTGAGACTTGATCCACATTGTGTTGGAAAAATAGTCGAGGCTTGATCAACCTATTTTTATTTTTCTTTTTGTTAGTCATTGACATTGTACATGTTTGTGTATCTTGATGCTGCATATCATACACCTTGTGTGTGTCCATATGTGCTTATATTGGATTGATGTAGGATCTTGGATCCTGGGGGCTTGGCTACCTCCTTGATCTTTATCATTCTATACCATCGACATTGGTACACTTGGACCCCTCTTGGATGTGTACTTTAGTGTGAGTTTGAAGCAAGTTCCCCGTCTCACTAAAGTGGGGGATAAATGTAGTAACATAAAAAGTATCCCTTTTCCTAACTTAATTTGGGAATAATTAATGTTAAAATGAGCCTAATGTTGCCTTGATTTAGTGTTGTAATGTGTTTTACACATTCACATTAAGTTTAGGGCCCTTTTAAACTAAATGGACCTAATTCTGCCTTATTTAGGGTGTTGTAAAGTGTATATTTACACTTTCACACTAATCTAGGGATTTATTAATTAATTGGGATTATTTATGTCTTAATTGGTCCTATTTTGCATCCACAAGCCTAATTAATTGCATCTTTCTACGGATAATCTCGACACTTATCAAATAACCAATCATAATTCAATGTTTTTGGTTATGTGTTTTAGATCTAGTGATCTGGGACTCATACACCACCTTGGGCGTACGAGTCCCACCTAGGTCTCAGGAATTTATTTTAAATATCGCATTAAACAAGACATTCTTAGAGTTTGTGTGCCGGTTTTAAGCCACTAGGACTCATACGCCCAGTCCCACTTTAACTAGGACCTATTTTAAATCAAATTCTTGATGGGATTTTATTATCCTAGATTTGATGTCGACTTGTAGTGTTGTAATTTTGGGAAATTTTGCATAAAAAAGTATAAATACAAGCTTATTTCACATAATTTCTTCTAACAAGCTAGAATTTCATAAGCATTCAAGGGTACTTTCACAAGAGCATTTCTAAGGCGTTCAAGGGAAGATTTATAGAAGATTATTACAACAATCAAGAGTCATTTCATCATGCCAAATATTTAGTGCATCATGCATGTGGTTTTGAGCTAATGTTGTGATGTATTGTTCAAGATCAATTCAAGTATTCAAAGGAATTATCTTTCATCAAGAGTCATGATCAAGATCTACATCCATTGAGGCCACTTCATGCTTGTTTGTAGATCTACAAGGTTTCAAACAAGGCTCTATTGTTTAGTCTTATGTTTCATGTTTCATCTCATTCATGCTTCATTTCTCATTAAGGTTTGATTACCAAAATGGGGTTTGACCAAGGAAAGCCACCATTCCCTAAAAAAACAACATTTTTTCCCTCTCTTTGTATGTTGCAAGTTTATAGGTTGAAGAAAAAGAGGACTCGAAGCCTTCAAAAGTACCAAAATTGCAAAGTTGTCATAAGAATTTGTCAAGGCCCACAAAAAATCAGATCTAGAGCAAGATATCCAACTTATTTACATGAAACCAGTGGGAAAGTGCTTATTTAATTTGTATTTAGAGGCTCACAAAGTTCACTTCAAAATTTTTCTCCTAGGACACTTTTCACTTTTTTGGCACACTTTGCAACTGTCTGGGCGTATGAGTCCCAGTACACCCTTTTTGCTAGATTTTTGCAGATCCTAATCAATCACCAGGAGATTCTAGATTTTTTGCCAAAACCTAGATTAGGAATAAATTTCCTAGCCTGGCATATGAGTCCCAGTGCACTTCAAAATGTAGAATCTTAGAGTTGCAGATCTTGCTTGGAATCCATCAGTTTACCAAGTTCCTTTCTGTCTGATTTTTGTTTGTTCATTTGATTTAATTCTTTCAACTTTCTAGGGTTTAGTGCATTAGGGTTTTCATTTCTCCTTAAAAACTTCATTTACTGGTGAACCCCCTTTTTAATCAGACCTAAGGAAACCTCCTAACCCTTCCCTCAATCGAATCATTGGGTTGAAGTCTCTAGGGTTTCCTAATGAACATAGACTGAAATAGGTCCTAAACCTAGTTCCATCTCCTAAAAGGTGGAACCCTATTTCCTTTGGTTCAGGATCATATAAACTTGACAAAACATAGAAAGAGCCTATGCATGAATATTTGTCACCATGGTAACATTAGGGTCCACTTGATTTGAAAGAACACCCCAAAGTTCAAAAATATCACCAATAATCAAGTTTTCAAGAAGGAGGTTTTAGCACAAAGTATTTAAGCCCACCACTAAGTGACAAGAGTGGGTGAAATAAAAATCTATTTGTCCAATAGCAAAGTGCCATTTATAGAAAAAGGGAAGATTCTGATAATCCATGAATTGATTCCAAGGTTTGTCTTCAATTCTTAGAATGACATTTTTAGGAAGAGCCTTCAAAATTTTGATGTTGACTAAGATTTGAAGTAGTAGAGTCCATATTTAGGAATTGAACAATACTTTTACTAATGGAATAAAATTAAGGGTCACTCCAAATTGGAAGAGGGAGATTAGGAATTCTAATTAAAATGGGAAGAACATTAATGTGTTCTATGAGAGGGTTGGATTAAGAGAACTAGGGCTTGAGAAATAAGCAATGTTGACCCTACATCCAAAAACCACCATCCAAAACTACCTCCCTACTTGTAATTGATTGAAATATTGTAATAAAAATTATCCCTAGAATAAGGATATAGGTCAATATGTTTAACCATGAGCACTATCTATTAATTAAATACCCAATTGTTCAAATAAGGAAGGGAAGGAAAAAAATGGTTAACCATGTAGATCAATCCATTATTATAATAATATTTTCTATTGTTAATCACATCTTATCCAAATATAAGAAAATGGGAGGATTGAGAACAAGAAATGGGTTTACTATGTATAAACCGAGGAGCCAAATTCTAAACACCCACAAGGAGAGACTAAAGGGATACCTACTCTAGCAATTAGCACAAAGGTTAGTGGGGGATCTATAACAATTAGCAATAGGAAAGTCCCTGTAACACCTATAGATTCCATGGAAAGAGAAAGGATGCTAATAGAAGGAAAAGTGACATTCATCTCCAAATCCACCACCAAATCACAATTTGCAAATAAACTAACCCCAAAATCAATGTCAATATTTCTTACACAAAAGTGAAGTAGGAAGATGTTTGAAATTATTTGTGAAAGTGGTATTGGAAAGAAAACTTAATATTTCCCTCAACTAATTTATATTAATAAAATAATGTTTATAATTTATGTATAAATTAATTTATTATAATATATGAAAATGGTAAATTAAATATTTTATTTTATAAAATAAAAGAGAGAAAATACGAAATTTAATTATAGTGATAACAATGCACGAGTTAGATATAATCTTAAATGATTTTATGAAAGTAGTATTGGAAGGAAAAGTGAACCTTGTTCTTAAGTAATTTAAGCTAATTAAATTATGCGGGTAAATTAATTACCGCCAAGAAATGAATAAGAGATATTAATATATTTAGTTTTAAGAATAATGTTTTTTTTATTAATAATAGAATGAACAGTCAGATTACAACGTATCCACAACTAGATACAGTATGCCAACAACAATATATCACTGCTGTAGAACTATATAGCACAGCTAGATACAGAGATCAAAGCTAAATGTCTTAGGTAGATACAGACTGTCAACAGTTAAAAACAACTATACAAAATTGCGAATTACAAATTGATTATAACTTTTTCCAAAACTAAAAAAGATACAAAACATAATGCAGCTGCCTATAGAGAGCAAAAAGTATCAAAAAGGAGATAGAATAGTCTTCCACCGCACCCCAGTTGATCAAAGTTTGAATAGCCTCTCTCACATCACAGGAGAAGACCTCTATTGTCTCAAAGTTCTCAATCATCTTTCTCAGCAGCCACCTGATGAATGAGTTCCTTTTTGACTGCCTCCAATGCTCTCAAAAAGAACTCCAGATTTGGTTGCCCCTAATTCACCTCAATCTCCATAGTGACTAAAACCTGTTCTTCCTCCTGCGTCTGATCTAGAGAAAACATCTTCTTGGAATCATTCTTGACTGTTCCCCTCCTTAACATGCCTTTGAAACTCATCGAGGGTTCTACAGAAAAGTTCAGGTGCTTCACCATAAAGCTGATGCATCTGGCCGCAACCCCTTGGGTCCTTTGTAGACTGCAAATCGCCCAGAGAATTCTCCATGTTCACCGAGACCTGCATAGAAATATTAAGAAACGTGAGTTTTTTATTAAACTCAGTAAGTTCCCTCTTGGACCCCTTAAATTTGCTTTCATTTCTCATTTTCCAAATGTGCCACATAACTTCGTTAGTAAGTAAGTACCAAAAAATCTTGTATTTTTTATTAATCTTAAAATCTGGAAACAACACATTGTTCCAATGAGCTTTACATTATCATTCCAAAAATTTAAATTGTAACAAAACATGCTCTAGATTTCCTGAGCATAGAAACACTCAAAAAGAATGTGCTTGACTGATTCCGAGACTCTGCATATGCTGCAAATTTCAACATCATTAGAGTTAGTTTTAAACAGAATCCTCTGTAAAAGAACAAGCCATCTAAAGGAATCCTTTTTAGGCTCCATGGAACTATGCCAGACAAAAGAAAAAATATTCTGAAACTTCTTAATGTCCACGGACATACCCCAACAGGAGTTAATATGGTCCATCACAATGGTGCTGCTCGTAAGGTCATTGCAAATTGTTTTGGCCTTCACATTACCAGCACTGGTGCCATCTTGCCAAATGAAATCCTCGACAATGTTGACCGTATCTCCCGAAGCCATGGGAAAAACCGCACCATTGCAGGCTTCCCGAATGGTGGAGAAGGTTCTGTAGTTGGAGCTTGGAATGTTGAACTCCAGGCACAGCTCATTCCAAGTTTTTAAACTAGCCCTGGCGAGAATATCTCCAAAGGTTCTGATACCTTTAGCATTCCACGCTTTGGCAGAACACCCTTGAAGCAGAGCAAGAGTCTTGTTATTATGCTCTAGATTCCACCACACAGATCCAGAGGAATGACACTTCTGGTTATTTTTCAAAATTATGTTATAATTCCTTAAACTAACTTTATGCTTAGTAAGCTCCCACGCCCTCCAGATACTCCTGAATACCGGCGAGCCAGCAGGGACCATGGGGCATTTGCTGAGGAGAATGTCACTTAGGGGAAGGATTTTCCAAGATTTGGCTTTCTTTGGGACCGCCTTTTGAATGCTGTTTCTCACCAGAATTTTCCAAGGTTCATTACCACTCAGGGACTTAAGGATCCACTTAGCAGCAAGTGCTATACCTTGAGCTTTTAAGTCTTTCAAGCCAATACCCCCTTGCTGCTTACTGAGGACACACCAGTCCCACTTCACCGAGTGTCTCTTTCTTTTACCCTTCCCATCAGACCAAAGGAATCCCCTTATCTTCTTTTGAATTTCGTTCACTTGGTAGCTACAAAAGAACCACACAGAAGCGAAATAAATGCTGTACGAAGCAAGAATTTTCTGACACACTTGGATTCTTCCTGCAAGAGAGAGATATCTCCTATTCCAGCTCTCAAGCTTCCTATCAATTTTACCTCTAATCCAATTCCACATCTCTTTGAGATTGGGATTGACAGCAAAAGGGATTCCTAGGTACCTGACCAGCTTGTTGGGGCCTCCCCATTGGAAACCAAACCTGTTCAACCACTCCAGAGGATTTTCTTTCCAGCCTAGGAAGATGGACTTAGCTTTGGACAGCTTGGCCCCAGAAGCCTGGCAGAACAAATCAAGCTTCACCATTAAAGATTCCAAATTCCTCTGATTCATTTCCACAAAGAATGAAGTATCATCAGCGAATTGCACATTAGTGAGATCGCTGTTATCAGGCAGTCTGATCCCTATGATCTTGGGGGAAAAGGAGTTATCTTTTAGCAGGTAAGATAAAGCATCAGAAGCAATTACGAAAAGGGCCAGAGCGAGGGGGCAACCTTGTCGAATTGATCTCTCCAGCGTTATTTCCTCTGACAACTTGCCATTAACCTCAACTTTGGCCGAGGCATCCTTCAACAAGGTATTCACCATACTGCAAAACTTCGCAGGGAAGCCAAACGCTTGGAGAACAACCCTTAGGAACTCCCACTCCACTCTGTCATAAGCTTTCTTGAAATCCAACAGCAGCATGGCCGAATCTTGGTTGGACTGCTTGGCCCATTCTAGAGCCTCCCAACTTGTGATCAAGTTTTCTAGAATATATCGCCCTTTTATGAAGCCCGTTTGAGTGTTGGTTATAAACTTTGGGAGAATGTTGGCAAGCCTTAGGGAAATAACCTTAGCCAAAATCTTATAAGTGGCATTTAATAAGGTGATGGGTCTCCAATTCTTAACTAAGGATTTGTCTCCCCCTTTTGGGAGCAACTTGATGATCCCCCTGTTAATCTCTTTCCCTAAAGAGCCCTTGTCCAGGGCCTCCTTGTAGACTTGCAGAAGGTCCTCGCAAATCCAATCTTCAAAGGTTTTAAAAAACTCAACAGGAAGCCCATCGCAACCAGGGGACTTGTCATTGCTCATAGAAAAGATTGCCTTTCTGATTTCCTCTTTCGTTAAATCAGCCTCAAGCTTGACCACATCCTCCTCAACAATCTTCTTAGGAATGAGGCCTTTGATGAGCCCCCTCGCCTTCAGGCCAGCTACTCCTCCATCTTCCGAGGAGAAGAGAACCTTATAGAAGGAATGGAACTGCTCAAGAACCTCTTCCTGAGATGAGAGCATTTGGGTACCATCCCAAATTTGGCCAATTTTCTCCTTTGAGTTCTTTTCCTTCAGGTAATTCAAGAAAAACTTGGAACCCTTGTCCCCGCACTTTAACCAATTCAGCTTGGCTCTAATTTTTTGCCCTTGAACTTTGTGGTTTTGAAGCTTCTTTTAAGAATAATGTTGAAGAATGTGTTGAATTTAGTCTTAAAATCAATTACCCTGGATATGAAAATAAGTTTAGTTGTCTTTAAATTTTAGATAGATGAATTGGACTGTAATAAATTAGGAAATAGCTAATTTTATCTCAAATTTTAGCATATTTAATTATGTATACATGTAAACATGTAATTTATGCAATTAATCTTAAAATGTATTTGTATAAAATTTACATGTAAGAAAATAAAGCATGCAATCAATTTTAAAAGATAATGTATCTAAACTAATAAGGAATGAACATATATGGAGATATAGAAAATTTATGTTTATTTTTGTAATCATTAACTTTTGTGTGATGTTAGGATACGATAATAATACATAATATTCATGTATACATAAGTGTTATAATATTGAAAGAAATGGAAAATACAAATTTAAAAATACATTTGTATAGTATATGTTTTTTATATATTGTCTTCTTCGAGGTTTATGTATTATTTTTATACTATAAAATTAAACTTTATACCATATTTTTTGAGGTTAATATTTAATTGTAGGTGCCAAAAGTAAAATAATTAAATTACACTTGTAGTCAACACATATTAAATATTATCTATATTTCACCTATTGTAACAAATAATTATTCATATAAGTGTATATTTGATTAATTTCACATGTTCTAATAACACTCCCACAAGTAGAACTGTCTTTTGAAGAGACATGTTGCTTCTCCCCACCGTATCTCTACTATTAGACAATTTTGGAAATCCCAAATGCTTACAAAGAGTAAACCAAAGGAAAAATCACTTGTAAGTAGAAATTATAATGTTAGAAGACGAGTCACACATAAACCATAAATGGACCAATGATCAAGTGGGCCAATAATTTACTAGTAAAAGACCTTAAGGGTTTGGTTCTATGTTAAAATCCTAGTTGGTCCATGAAATTTTTATCATGGTAGTAGAGACAGGTCACCGATCTCAAGCAAGCTAGAAGTCATGAGCACCTATAGTGTTGCTCAAGGGGGTGTTGAAAAATGAGCCATAACCGTACCATAGACGAATCAATTTCTAAATGAATTAGTTACTCAATGGTGGAGCACCCAATTTGAAAATGGCTAGTCCTAGTTCATCAACCCCTAAGTAGTTCTTGGAAAACATTAGCACACAATAGATTAGGGTGATGAATTGACATTTTTAATTTTAAAGACATCTACAAATATAACCTCAAATGTCTTCAATCCTCTACTAAAAAATTATGTTACAAAATTTCGGTTTGATTTTTACCTTATAATAATATTTTCTATAATGTATTCCATGTGAAATAACAAAGGTTATACTAGAGCCAACATTTTAGCTTGGATTGCCAAGCTAGAAAACATATTATTAGTTGAGAATGGATAATCAGAAATGCTATTTTGAAATTAAATGAAGAGGATATCACACCTAGCTTTTGAAAAAATGATGAAGAATAAGTATTGATGAGGCATATAATCTTGATGTTGCAATATAGAAAAATATATTCTCAGTGTACTACTTCATATATAAAATTTATAGCTATTAGAGTATTGCTTGCAAGTTAAACTTGAGCTCCATGATGTTGACCTCATCCTTTGCAAAAATGCTTTGGTGCATTGAACTATTGTAGGTTCTAAAATTGATTTGGTTGATTGATGTGTAAGAACTTGCAATATTGAATAATGCCTTACTGAGATCGTTAGATCACATGGGTTATGTTTGCTGAGATAAACCCCATAAATTATACATTACTAAAATATTGTAAAGTGAAAAAAAATCTTATAACATGTGGGATTGAATTGCATCACAAATACATAAATAAATGTATTATTGACTAATAGTTTAGAGAGATTGATGGATTGCAAGGGTCATGTTTTCTTAGGTAAACCCCTTGGTTAAGCACTTTGCTTAAATACACTAACGTGTATAACTATCATATAATCTATAGGATTGATTTTGCTAATTGATGTATAAGGACTTGAAGTATTGAATAACCTAATATATGTGCTGTGTAACACATGTTGAAATGGTGGTGCTGCAATTTGTATTATGGATCAAGTCAAACCCATTGTGCATCATATAAATCAAAACATGACATAATATTATGAAGGCTTCTAGCCTACAACTCAAAAACCATCAACTATATTTACATCCATGGATAATAAAGCTAGAAAGTACAATAAAATGTGATTCTAGGTGACTAAAACTAAAATAGACCTTATAAAAGAAGGTACAACATATAAAGATAATGAAAGCTATATTGGATCATAATGTTTACATGACATATTTTATAGTCTTATAGTCTACATCTCAAGAACCAGAAAATATATTTACATGCAATGGGACTCTACATACACAACATTAAGTGAATGAAAACTGGGTTTATAAGATGTCAACACGATAAACCAACCAAATTGTATAACGACACAAATCAAGTCCATTATTCATCAGATAAATTAAAACACGATATATATTATAAAGTCTCCAAAACCATAAACCATGGATAATAAAATATGACTGTAGGTGATTAAAACCAATATGAACCTTAGGCACAACATATAAAACCTACGTTTTCATGCCAGCATGGTAAACGAATTTGGCAAACCTCAGTAAATCGTAACCAATCCACTTTAGACCACTGCAGACAATACTCCCACTGAATTACTCCTCTCTCGCCCAACTGTAAGCAAGCTGTCAACATAAAGGAGGAGACGTAGTCAAAGAATAACGCCATGTACGGACTCTTTTACACTCCCCATCAGTTTGAACGCCTCTAGCTCAAAATTTAACCATATTTTGAACTATTCAGAATATATTTTGAATGCACGCCTTCCTTTTTTCTTTATAAATATGACCGGATTTCCCATCTCCTTCAGTATCTTCATCTGCTCCTGCGTCGCTAAGTTATCTGGTGTTATTCCATTTGCCTGAAGCTCTGCAGCATTTCTTGTCAATATGGGGAAATCGATGCTTATCATGCTCATAGCACTTGTTGTCGTGCTCAGTTCAATGTCTAACTTCAATGTCTCCGCAAGAAGTTGTTCAAACTGTAGAGGTCATATTCGAGATCCTAAATGCTGCAGAGCTTCAACAGAAGCTGTGTCACCAGTGAAAACATCGGTGGAGCATGATAGCATTCTGATGGGAGACATTAACAAGGATGAGAAGGGTATTTTAGGAAGCTGTTCAAACTGTAGAGGTCATATTCGAGATCCCAAATGCTGCAAAGCTTCAACAGAAGCCGTGTCACCAGTGAAAACATCGGTGGAGCATGATAGCATTCTGATGGGAGATGCCAACAACAATAACAAGGGTATTTTAAAAAGTTGTCCAAACTGTAGAGGCCATATTATAGATCCTACATGCTGCCAATATTCAACAAAAGCTGTGCCACCAGTGAAAACTTCGGTGGAGCATGATAGCATTCTGATGGGAGACGTCAACAGCAATAACAAGGGTATTTTAAAAAGTTGTCCAAACTGTGAAGGCCATATTATAGATCCTACATGCTGCCAAGTTTCAACAAAAGCTGTGTCAGCTGGGCACGTTTAATATCCAGAGCCAACATGCTGCAAATTTTTGAAAAGAGCTGTCACCATATCCGCTTATATTAAAAAGCCTTAAATAAGTTAGAAGGTATGGATAAATAAAGCATGCCATTACTTTTTATGAACGGATGAGTTGAATACAGGTTTGGTTTATTTTATTTGTTTAGTTTATTTATTTAAGTTTTTTAGTTTATATATGTATGTTTGGTTTAAAATGTTAATTTTATTTTCTATTTTTAGAATCAATATTAGATTATAGACATTTAAAATAATAAAATTGAATAACATTTGTAAACTATTTTTCATGTTTATAGTTTTCTAATTAATAGTACTTTACAGATTATATCTAGTAATATTTATTGGCTAATCAATAGATGAATCATAGATATCATCTAAAGGAATATTAAATAACGTTTTCAGATTCACTGATACCATCTAAAGGAAGATTAAATAACGTTTTTAGGTTTTTAGCTAGTGTTGACCTAGATCCCAACTTTGATTTATAGTAGAAACAACTTTGACTAGTATAGTTAAAGTTGAGTTTGTTCATTACAATAAATATTTGTTAAATATTTGATGATTAAATGATTTATTTATATAAAGTCTTTTTTGTTTGATAGTAAATAAAATAAAATAATTATTAACTAATTCTAAAATAAAACAAAATAATTTTAAAATATTTTTAATGTACATAACCTTTGTAATTTGATTGGGCGATTTTTAGTTTAATAATTTTAAAATATAAATAATATCATGTAGTGCAACTTCCTGTACTATATGATGGAAAATAGTTGTTGGTACACTTGTAGAGCTCTCTACACACTAAAAAGACCTAAATTACAAGTAATAATAAAATAATAAATATTAATATTTCATAGAGCAATAGCGAGAGTAAAAAATGGTGACAACCTTTCCATATTAAGTAATATGAATGAATTTGAATTGAAAGGTATTTTTGAGAAAGGATAAATCTAATAGGAATTCTTCTATCTAATTCTGACATGATTAATTCTATATTCATAAGATTGTGAATGTTTCTTTACATTTTGGGTAAATAAAATATAATACTTTCTTGCACGCGATCATAATGTTTCCTTGTCAAGCATTGTATTTATGGAATAATAAAAATTCCAAGAAGTGTTAACATCTTGATACTTTCTTCACCTAACGAGGCACGAGAAGTAGAAACACCTAAAACATATTGAAGGTTTAACTTAAAGCGAATCAAAACTAAGAACATAATTGTTTATCAATACTTGAGATATAAGAAAATAGCATTTGGAAAAATCTGTGGAGAAGATTTTTTAGATCCCACTCCCTATGATCTATCAAGATGAACAGGATGTTAATATTGTAGATGTAAATCAATATATATAACCAAGTGTTTTCCATATAAAAATTTGAAAAAAATTTCATTCCTCATATCAAAGGTATATACAATCTATTGTATTAGAGCAATGAAAAGTTAAGATTGGAGATATAAATAAATAAATAAATAAATAAATATATATATATATATATATATATATATATATAACTGAGATCTTTCCATCTAAAAAATTGAAAAACATTTCATTCCTTATATTAAACCTGTACTTACAATCTATTGTACCAAGTTTTTTCATCTAAAAAATTAAAAAACATTTCATTCCTTATATCAAATGTATTTACAATAAATAGTATTGGAGCAATAAAATAGCATAGTATGCAAAAAATGATTACTTTGTTGTAGGTAAATCTTATGAACTTGCAATGCTTGTGGCAAAGGATGAAATATACAATTGCTAAAGGTATTGAAGACTATAACTTGTTGTACCTCTACAATGGAAAGAAAAACTAAGGGATTTCATGCAAAGTTGGTATTTGGGGTAATCCAAACACTATGAAAGATATAAACTCCATTTGGAGGGTTAGTCCTAGTGTATTGATCTTACTAAAAAAATTGTAGCTCTCTAAGCTCCCCCAGGCCACAACTAAGTGCTTAAATAAATATTGATCAATAAAAAATATATGATAAGTTCTGAAGAAAATTATATTACATTAGAACAATTCAAAGTTGCTATATTAAACACATGCTTATGCTCTAAATTCATGAATGCATGCCACAATTTTTTTGATGTAATGCACAATTCTTCAATTTTCCAATAAAATTATTAGTTGTATTTTAGTATTAGGGATCATTGGCATGATACAACTCTTTGGAATGCCATGGGAATTTCCCTCTATTTTATTACCTCAAAATTTTATAAGAAATTTAAAGATTACAAATTGAGCTTCACCAAAATTGTGGGCATCTCTAATTTCTACAAAGTAAATACTGATTTCTGTTACAACTTTAAAAAATAAAGAAATCAATGAACCTTGCACAAATAAAATTTATGTGGTCATGGGAAAAAGCTTATTTTAGAATGTCTATGCTCTAGCATGGGAATTGCTCTGCATGGTTGATAGTAAAGTTCCTTCTTTGGCTCTTCTTCATGTGAAGGTCCCTCTTAATTATATTCCCTCGCCTACTAAGTTTTTTGATCATTTTATTGATGTTTGTATACACCACATTCTATTTTTCCTTGTTTCTTTGTAAATTCAGAGCTTCTGAATTGCAGGGGAAATATTTCTCTTAATCAAGCACGCACTAATGTGTTGGATTGCCACATGATTGACCCATTTTCAACTTATTATGAACCCTTAACTAGTTCAAAATTATAGATTCCAATTAGAAAATAATGCATTATGCTTCTCCAAGTCGTCCATGGTTGAATGAAGATTAGAGTTTAATGAATCATTCAAGAAAGAAACATAATAAAGAAAAAAATTCCAAGAATTTGAGATATCTTTATCTAGTGAAAATAAAAATATAGCCATGCTAGAGGCTTGTTGATCAATGGAATTCAAATGTGCACACTTGAACAAAAGAAAATATTCCACAATTTTGTTGATAGTAACAATAAAGTTGCACTTAGTTTACATCATATTAGATTTAGAAATAATAATTAACCCATCTCATACTTGTCCTTTATAACCAACCCCCAATGCATGCATTCCACATCATATTTTGATGTCAGATAAAATTTATAAATTAGACGAAAGAAAAATGGGAGATTGAAACATATAAAAGCTCACAAAACAACTTTCATGCCACTAAACTTGGGTTTTTTGTAATGATGAAAAAAACTGAGTTTACATATTGATTACCACATGCTCTGTAAAAGTAATTCCATAGGCCACCATGATAAACCTAAAAAAAAATTCCCCTATGTTCACTCTCCTCTCCACTCACCTCCTCCTCTGTCTTCCCATAGTCTTACTATTATTTTCAACCTTACTTTACTACCAAGAACATATGGCACTCTAGTTCAAAGAAGAAAGATCAAATGCATAACATAGATGTGCAATAATTTTTTTTTAATCCCACCTAATAGTGCTATTAATTATATAGCAGAAGTAGACATGTTTTTTCGTATGAAAATTTTGTGACATTCCATAAATTATGATAAAATAATTTCACAATAAAATAACATACAATGATAAGATATCTTCACAATGGTTTATTTAGGTATTTGTCTATTAAAAATTCACGATTGGAGTTTTTACAACCCTTACAAAAAATAAGGTCGTGTTCCTATGAATTTTCTACCAACTAATGGCAGGACGGTTGTGTACTTCCATTTTGAATATGTCTTTGATATTTAACAAGAAGAACAAAGTATTTGTATTATCAAAATTGAATGGAAAGCTATTAAGATATAAGTTTTAATAACTATTTAAATTTTAAAACTATCTTAGATAATTTAACAAACCATAACCATTTATTCACTAACTATGGTGTAATATAAACTCTAAGAAAACCTAAATTTGTTTCCAAAATACAAATTAAAGAATAAGAAAAATTTAATTATTTCTTTTCCTATGTCTATAATTGGGCGGCATGTAGCTCTAGAACTTGATAGAAATTGATAGCTTTATTGTCGAGTTGGGTTGTTCGACAATATAGATAGATGAAGGATTACAATTATTGAAAATAAACTTTTTAAACTCTAGTTGATAGATGATTTAGAGGTAGAAAACAATGTGTTATTTAGTTGATAGATGAGTTACGATGACATTGTGATTTAGATGTAGGTCACTAATAGTTTATGATCAATAGACTCATGTAAGCTTAATCTGTACAAGCGAGTGATCCCACAATATTGGTTTAAAATTCCCTTCATGAAGAAAAATTGTAAAAAATGCTCTGAAGAAAAAAAAATTGGGTTTTAAGTGGTTCGCTCAAGGGGGGGGCGAGTTTGCATGAACCCAAAAAGGGGCTTGCTCGAACACCCCCTCTGAGTGAACCCCTCAGTGATTTCATTCCCTTTTTGGCACATTTTCTTAATGAAAACAAAGGAAAATTGCAAAACAAAGGGGGGTTCGAGCGAACCCCACTTTTCTTGGAGGGGTGTAGGGGGTTCGCTTGAACCCCCCTATTTTTCCCTTCTTCCTTTGCTCTCGCAATTTTCTACAAAATTTTTCCTTTCTGAGCTTGGGTTGAAGACGAAAATAGAATCAACTTCATAGACCCAACTAGATGATCGTAGTTCTTGGAATGAGCTATCAATAAAATCTAATTTTAATATATTTTTGTTCTATTATGTACTTTTTTTAGTTTAATTAAACATAGGTTTTTCATCGAAAATCAAGCTCTTTGTTTTGCACATGTGGAAAAAAAGTAGATTATCAAAAAAAAATTCTGAAAAATATCTATGCACTAGATATCGATGTCCTTCATCCAACAAAAAAAAGGAATTTCGATACATACAAAAAAATTATGTGTCAGTGTTGGTTAATAGATTTGTCATTTGAAGTTTATACTCTTCTTGCCCATGCCCATGAAAATCCTACCAACAGTTGAGTCACTTGCAATAATATTTGCAAGTGCTCTCTACTTATTTTACCAGGTGCAACTACCTTCAATAGATATGCAATGAATAAAGAGTGGGTATGCTTTTCACCAGAAAGCAGAAAAGGCTAATTGACACCTACCCATAACCATGAAATAGATGCGATGACTTTAACTTGAAATGAAAGGATGCAAATAAATGATACAAATCCCACCTATTCCACACCCAAATGATACTCAGGAAAATAATGAACAACAAACCTCCTTTCAACAGATAACTTATTTTGAATTCAAAGCTTCAAGAACAACACATACACGTTTCAATATAAGAGGATAAACATGGAAGAGAAATTACAATGACTCAAAGTTCATCTGCAATTTAAAGAGGACATTAATAAATGCAAAGATTTAACAATATCTCCTTTATTTCTTCAATGCTCAAAATATGAGTTCGTAGACTCAATAACCCTATACATCAAGACTGTGCAGAAAAGATAAATATGCTGCTCCCTTCTTTCCCCCGAATAGCTGAAAAAAGACCCCCCTTTAGAAATATTTTTACATTAAATAAGCCTCCCTAATGAGACTCTTCAGTTCCTGTAACTGCTTCTTGAAATTAGATAATTCAAAAAAAATTTATGCCTTTCTCTTTCACATAATTGTTTCTTGATAACCTTCTACATTCCTTTCGCAGCATAACTATCTTTATTTGAAGATAAAATTTCAATTACTGATTCAAAAGATATGAGTATTGGACAATATATTCATTAAGTTTGCACCCCCCTTTGGAAAATTTGTCGCATGCTGCCTATATTATGTTATTTATTGAAATAGAAAGTAGAGGAACATCTATGACCATAGATTAAAATCCTTCAACTAGGTGCACAACATCAAGGGCTATTAGAATTTTCCCATCTTCGGCCAATTGCAATTTATCCATAGTAACAATTGAAAAATAATGCTATGCATACACTGCCTTGAATTAAAGTTGTTATGTCAATGAAAATCTCTTTTGCAACACATCTATGCATTTGCAACTTGTAACAACTCTTGCCATGAAGTGATCTTTTCTCTGGGTTTTCCTTTCGACGATCTTGAAATTATTTTTCTTTTGTATCAATCTTCTCCTATCTGTTGAAGGATATACACTGAACACCTTTGGTTCGCAATGCTTCAAGCAGGCCCATCCTTCCAGGATGTGAAGAGTGATATCCAGCTAACAAACTGGCTCTGATATCCTCTAAAATGCTCTCAATTATTTCTTCTGCACGATATAAATTGGTCCTTGTGATACCTGCAGGACCTCTCTTGAACCATCCTACAACATATAATCTATTTATGTGTGAGGCATTATCTGGTTTACTTGGAATCAAGACGCGGTCCTTAGAATTTGGCACAATTCCTTTTCTCTAATCAATAGAAGGCCAAAACATTTCTAGCTTTCTAAAGAAGACAAAGTGAAGATCAAACTTGGAGTTGGAAATTTGATGGCAAGCCGATGAACTAACAACTTTACTAAACAACTCATATACACGTTCTTGACTTCTACTTAAATTTTTATTTCTTCTTTATCCAGTGATGAAGTTACTAAATCTCCCTCCTTTATATGCAGATTCACCCCTTGTATAGTTGTCAACATTAAGCACAAAATATGCAGGTCCTACTCCAGGTTCTGTGTGGGGTTTCAAGGATGAAGCAGTTTTCCTAAAATAATCATGAAGACCACCAGATGTAGCCCCACTTTTCGAATCTAATAAACCTCCACCATATTTCTGGAGTTCTATTTTGTAGAGACTTGGATTCTCAACCGAATGCCCTTTCTCATCCTCAAGTGGTATATTCAAAATGAATCTTTGAGTACCACTGCATCTTCTCGAGCAGGAATATGTTAGATCATCCTTTAGAGTGATCGGAGAAGGCTTTCTCAGGCTATCACTAGAGGTGATTTGGAGGCTACACCTAGCAAAGCAACTTTTTCCACTATTTAGTATGGATGTAATCTTTCCAACATTCATACGTGCAACTTGATCATATTTAAACATAATCTGCTCACGCATTTGTTTAAATGCATCATGGTATTGTTGACTGCCTTGGTGTGCTTCAAAGCAGTTTCTTATAATGTTGAGTTTCTGAAGAAATAAACCAATTGAATGGGACAAGAAATCTAGAGGCAAATCCTCAAGAAAAGCTGCATGAAACAGTCTAGACAATCCCAAGCAAACTAATCCTGCAACATAATGGCAGTATTCATCATAGTCCTCAACTGATTCTACCTCTTGACAGATAAATATTTCCATCCTTGCACCCATCCTTCTAGTTATTTCTTCAATTGCTTCTTGATATCTCTTTCGAAGCGCTAAAAAGACAGTAGACACATGATGAAATTGGTCCACTAGTTCTTTGTAGTCATTAACTCTGCATGAGAAGTGCCATGCAGGATCATATATGTGTTGATGGAAATTGGTCAAAATTGGTAGCTTTGTATCCACTGGAATACGCATATCATCCTCAACAATGTCAAGTCCACGAAGAACCAAACAGAAAACGCAAATAGCATTGCGAAGCTCGAATCCCAGCTGCGAAAGAATCCATGAAGGAATACCTGATTTTTATGGTTCTCAGTTTGGGCTTTAAACTCATCTTTATGCTATTGAAGTTTATCAAATGCATAACATGTGCAGGCGCGGGCCATGTCAAGAATACAAGTCATTGAGAATCTGCTTAATTCGATCTTCAGTTGCCATGGATGAGCGATGGGACCGAATCTGGATTTGTATTTTGATCCAAGATTGTAGGGATCGCAGAGTTGTAGCTCATGAGATCTTCCTTTGAACAGTTTATGTGCTCTGATTCTTTCATTTTCCTGAGCTGCCTTTATTTTCAACAAATCCATTTTGTGGATACACTGTGCGCACCTCACCAACTGCATTATCCTGAGAGTTTTCAAAGCCTTCTTCAATGTTTATTTGATTTATATCTAGGTACGATCATGATTTCCCATGAGAAGACATTTATTTGAGACGTTCTACCAGACCGTCCACGTGCTCTTTCCAGTGTTGCCTATGGATTTTTGAGGCTGAGTTAACAAATCCATTTTATGCATTTGCATATAGTCACTAAGAAAAAGTTTCCAATGTTGTTTCAACGAATTCATTGTGCACACATCCTTGATTATTGCACTATGCTTTGAAGAGAGAGAGAGAGAGAGAGAGAGAGAGAGAGAGAGAGAGAGACGATGTCAGGAATTAAGGGGAAATGACAACTTTCAAACCTAAGAGTTGGTCGCCTAAAGGGTTTTAAAACCTTGGAAACTTCTGACAACATGAAATTCATAACCTTCGAATATGAACTTTCCTTATAAATATTTTCAAAACAACCTCAGATAAATTCATGTTCCAAAATGAATATATTTACCCATTTTTACAACTTTTGATAAACCTAACTCCACGGAAAATATCGACTCTATGATGTCACTGAAAACATTCAAATTTTAATAAAGTCATTCACGTTTAAAACATAGGACCTTATAGCATGCCATCATATGCATTTTACCTCAAAAGGTAACTTGAAGCTGATCAGAGGACGTCAAATAGTACTCCAAAATTGTCCTTATTCATTTCTCCTAAAACTATACTTGGCTGAAAGAAAAAAATCTCCATATCTCCCACAAAATAGCTCCATTTGGAACAAAATTTGGACAACATTTCAATGATACATCTCTGAGAAAAACCCAAAAGTTTTTTTGGTCCAACAACCAGAATCCAAGATTTTGATCAAGTTTGAAAATCATAGACGGGAAAATGTAAGGATTAAAATCTCGTAGACAGTGAAGTATTTTGGCATGAAAATTAGGCATATTTTGTGGAATAGGGTTAGGATCATTCCCATGAAAGGAAATTGCATCATCTCTATCATATTTTCAAATTTAATCATTTTTTGTGATTCCACATGCTCAAGGGTGAGTAAAGGAATGCATTAAAAAATTTAAAAATTTCAAGTTTAAATTGGGGGAATAACAGTCAACAAGTAAACCTATGTCTAAATTGTAAGTGGTTTGACTTCAAAACATAATTAAGAAAAAATTGTTTAAAATTCTATGAAACCAATTGCAAGTACTAGATATTGTAGTCACGAATCTAAATTAGAAATCATAAAATTTTATGCTTCATAGAAAAAAAATTGTGTTAGCCAATACAGGCCACTCTTTAAAAATGGTGTTTACTATTAAAAACTAGTCTTGGAAGGATATGGATTCAAAGGAAATGCAATTTTATTCTAAAAATGTTAAAAATATATATTTAGAATCTATAGACAAAATGTCACAAATCACTAGTTTGCATCATTTTCAAATTCCTCATAGTTTAGCAAATATAGGTGCCCGAATGTGAAGATTAGTTAAAAAAATTTAATTCAATGTCCATTTTGGCCAAAAATTGTAAACCACTATTGTGGGATGACCCAAGCATAGTCAAACGACTAGTGGAAAGTGGGTTTGCGTGCACTTAAATAATAAAAATATAGGCAACACTAAGAAACAAAAATGTGTTAAAAATAATCAAAGTAAAGGGGGTTGCACACTGGATTAGATGTCACGAACTCAAGTGCCATGCTACACGACACGAGGAGACCAAGGGTGAAAATATTGCAACAATCCCAATAGTGCAAGCGAGGTGTTCAAACCTATGACCTCGGCTTTTAATACCAATTGTTGGATAGGCGATTGTCGTTGCACCAAAAGATTGACTTGTCAATGCTCAATACAACTACCAGATTTATACAAGATCCAAGATCCATAGGAGGCGGTTAAGCCATGTCATGAACCCAAGATCCATGCTACACAACACAAGGAGACCAAGGGCCAAACTCTTGCAACATATTAGTGCATACAAATTTATCCTTTCTTCCCATTTTCACCTCATCTGTAGTAAAAGAAATGCATGGATCACATAGTTTTCTACCTAATTATTGTTAATGGGTTCAATATATGTTTCTTTTGTAATTTGTATCAACATAATGATAATACAAATGAGTCATTTTATTTGGGTAGTTTAATTGTTTCCTTTTCTTATGACTAAATTCTCTCCTTAATATGTTTGATCTCCAAGTCATTTCAATTAGAGACCTCGGCTCTGATATCAATTGTTACATAGGTAGCTACTGTTGCACCAAAAGATTGACCTATCAATGCCTGATACAACTGCCAGATTTATACAAGATCCAAGATCTACAGGAGGTGGTTAAGCCATGTCATGAACCCAAGCACCGCACTGCACAACACAAGGAGAACAAGGGTGAAACTATTGCAACATATTAGGGCATAAAAATGTAGCCTTTCTACCCATTTTCACCTCATTTATAGTAAAATAAATGCATGGATGTCATAGTTTTCTACCTAATTATTATCAACATAATGATAATGCAAATGAGTCATTTTATTTCACAAGTTAATTGTTTCCATTTTTTATGACTAAATTCTTTCCTTAATATTTTTTTTATCTCTGAGTCATGTCAGGTGATCTGACAATCGGGTCATTTTTTATTGCCTCCGCTCACCCTTGTCTTGCACTAAGTGGGGGAAAGGGTGTTACGTAGCCCTATCCTCGTATGACACTTGTCGTTGCCTCTTTTGGCTAGTCGATCACTTTCTATATATATATATATATAAGAGAAAGCTTGGGATGTGGACGACATGCCTTAAGTTGGAGCGCATGTGACGTACTGAGTTATCTTTAGTTATTGCATTTTGGAGGAAATCCCTTATCCACGATGTTGTTTCATTCAGGAACATATGACTTGGCATAGGGATTTCTGAAGAAGCTCTCCTTTCTTCTTCATTGACTACTTTAAAAAAGATTACTCACAACAATGGTGTTAACAATCGCTTTAAAGTGGGGGCATACATTGGAATTATTTTTTACATCCTTATGTTCTTTGTGTGATTTTCTTTCTTCTTTCAATGTGTTCTTTTCTTGGTGGTGTCATTGGGTTTGATTTCCTTGAGAGCGTGATATTTCTTTGATTTTTCCTCTCTTGGAGACATTAGGCATGATGTTCCCTAAGAAAAGACCTTACGCGAATTAAGCAAAGATCCCTTTAAACAATCCTTTACATGCGTAAATGTTCTTAAGTGCTTAATGCAACTTGTTAGGCCTTGTGAAGCTCAAATTTTCATTTTGTGGCTCCTTATTGAAGTTATCAGAGGGATAGCTTTGGTATGGTTAGTATGATGAGAAGCCTAAACGTGGGAATGAATTTCTCATTGTACGGTGAGAAGATGATACAGAGGCATGGATTTCTCACTAAGCCACCCTTTTTGGATACTCACCCATCGGACAACCTGAAGTTTCGTTGCCTCAGAGTGAGCGTGCATTTTGGACAAACAGCTGAGACTTGATCCACATTGTGTTGGAAAAATAGTCGAGGCTTGATCAACCTATTTTTATTTTTCTTTTTGTTAGTCATTGACATTGTACATGTTTGTGTATCTTGATGCTGCATATCATACACCTTGTGTGTGTCCATTTGTGCTTATATTGGTTTCATGTAGGATCTTGGATCCTGGGGGCTTGGCTACCTCCTTGATCTTTATCATTCTATACCATCGACATTGGTACACTTGGACCCCTCTTGGATGTGTACTTTAGTGTGAGTTTGAAGTAAGTTCCTCATCTCACTAAAGTGGGGGATAAATGTAGTAACATAAAGTATCCTTTCCTAACTTAATTTAGGAATAATTAATGTAAAATGACTGTCTATTGCCTTGATTTAGTGTTTGGCAATATGTTTTGCGTCACATTAAGTTGGGGCCTTACCAAATAAATGGACCCTCATTCTGCTTGTTGAGGTGTTGTATCATTTCACCTAATCTAAGTTTTGTTAATTAATTGGTTGTTTATGTAGCAATTGGTCATATTTTGCATCTACAAGCCTAATTAATTTGCATCTTTCTCACCGGATAATCTCGACACTTATCGATAACCAATCGCCATTAAATGTTTTTGGTTATGTTTTAGATCCTGATGATCAGAACTCCTTACACCACACCTTGGTGATAGAATTCCACACAAATTATAAATTTATTTTAAGCCTAAGCATTAAACCAAAGATATTTAGAGTTTGTGTGCGGTTTTAAGCCACTGAGACTCCTCCTTCCTTGCTTTAGGACCCTATTTTAAATCAAATTCTTGATAGGATTTATTATCGTTTGATGTCGACTTGTAGTGGCTAATTTTAGGTTGCCAAAGTACTCATCTAAGCTTATTTCACCTGAAATTTCTTTAACAAGCAGAATTTCTTAAGCATTCGAGGGTACTTTCACAGAGCATTTCTAAAATTTCTGAGGAACATTTATAGGGTGTACAACAATCAGTCATTTCATCATGCCAAATATTTAGTGCATCATGCATGTCGTTTTGAGCTAATGTTGTGATGTATTGTTCAAGAGCAGTTCAAGTATTCAAAGGAATTATCTTTTATCAAGAGTCATGATCAAGATCTACATCCATTAAGGCCACTTCATGCTTGTTTGTAGATCTACAAGGTTTCAAACAAGGTTCTATTGTTTAGTCTTATGTTTCATGTTTCATCTCATTCATGCTTCATTTCTCATTAAGGTTTGATTACCAAAATGGGGTTTGACCAAGGAAAGCCACCATTCCCTAAAAAAACAACATCTTTTCCCTCTCTTTGTATGTTGCAAGTTTATAGGTTGAAGAAAAAGAGGACTTGAAGCCTTCAAAAGTACCAAAATTGCAAAGTTGTCATAAGAATTTGTCAAGGCCCAAAAAAAATCAAATCTAGAGCAAGATATCAACATGAAACCCGTTGGAAAGTACTTGTTTAATTTGTATTTGAGGCTCACAGAATTCACTTCAAAATTTTCTCTAGGACACTTTTCACTTTTGGCACACTTTGCAATACATAAGGTAGGTCCCGGTACCTTGCCTGGGTGCAGATCCTAATCAATCCACCAGGAGATTTCTAGTTTGCCAAAGCCTGAATTAGGAATAAATTTCTTTAGATGTGAGTCCAGTTCACTTCAAAATACAAGAATCACCAAGTTACGGATCTTACTTGGGTCAGCCAGTTTACCAAGTTCACTTTCTAACCGATTTTTGTTCATTTGATTCGTTACTTTCAACTTGGGTTTGATGCGTAGAGTTTCTTCTTAAGCTTCATTCTTAGTAAGCCCTTACCATCAGGCCAGAAACCTCTAGCTTTTGTAATCGAATAGTGAGTTGAAGTCTGGTTTCCTAATGAACTAAGAGTGAAATAGGTCCTAACCCTAGTTCCATCTCCTAAAAGGTGGAACCCTATTTCCTTTGGTTTAGGATCATATAAACTTGACCAAACATAGAAAGATCCTATGCATGAATATTTATCACCACGATAACATTAGGGTCCACTTGATTTGAAACAACAACCTAAAGTTCAAAAATATCACCAATAATCAAGTTTTCAAGAAGGAACTTTTAGCACAAAGTATTTGAGGCAACCGTTAAGTGACAAGAGTGGGTGAAATAAAAAATCTATTTGTCGAATAACAAAGTGTCATTTATAGAAAACGGGAAGATGCTCATAATCCATGAATTGATTCCAAGGTTTTTCTTCAATTCTTAGAATGATATTTTTAGGAAGAGCCTTCAAAATTTTGATGTTGATTAAAATTTGGGAATAAGTAGTAAGACTAAAATTTGAAGTACTAGAGTCCATATTTAGGAATTGATCAATACTTTTACTAATGTAATAAAATTAAGGGTCACTCCAAATTGGAAGATTGAGATTAGGAATTCTAATTAAAATTGGAAGAACATTAATGTGTTCTATGAGATTGTTGAATTAAGAGAACTAGGACTTGAGAAATAAGCAATGTTGACCCTACATCCAAAAACCACCATCCAAAACTACCTCCCTATTTGTAATTGATTGAAATATTGTAATAAAAATTATCCCTAGAATAAGGATATAAATTGAAATACGTTTAACTATGAGCACTATCTATTAATTAAATACCCAATTGTTCAAATAAGGAAGGGAAGGAAAATAATGGTTAAACATGTAGATCAATCCATTATTATAATAATATTTTCTATTGTTAATCACATCTTATCCAAATATAATAAAATGGGAGGACTGGGAACAAGAAATGGGTTTACTATGTATAAACCGAGGATCCTAATTCTAAATACCCACAAGGAGAGACTAAAGGGATACCTACTCTAGCAATTACGACAAAGGTTAGTGAGGGATCTATAACAATTACCAATAGGAAAGTCTGTGTAACACCTATAGATTCCATGGAAAGAGAAAGGATGCTAATAGAAGGAAAAGTGACATTCATCTCCAAATCCACTACCAAATCACAATTTGCAAAGAAACCAACCCCAAAATCAATGTCAATATTTCTTACACAAAAGTGAAGTAGGAAGATGTTTGAAATTATTGGTGGAAGTGGTATTGGAAATAAAACTTAATATTTCCCTCAACTAATTTAGATTAATAAAATAATGTTTATAATTTATGTAGAAATTAATTAATTTATAATATATGAAAATGGTAAATTAAATATTTTATTTTATAAAATAAAAGAGAGAAAATAAGAAATTTAATTATAGTGATAAAATGCATGAGTTAGATATAATCTTAAATGCTTTTATGAAAGTAGTATTGGAAGGAAAAGTGAACCTTGTTCTTAAGTAATTTAAATTAATTAAATTATGCTTGTAAATTAATTACCGTCAAGAAATAAATAAGAGATATTAATATATTTAGTTTTAAGAATAGTGTTTTTTTTTTATTAATAATAAGATGAAACGGTCAGATTGCGTATCCCTGACTAGATCTGATATGCCATAATAATATATCACTTCTTGTAGAGCTATACTTTGACTAGTCTTGAAGATCAAGCTAAATGTCTGAGCCGGAATCTGAAGAGAATTGTCCAGGTTAAAAACAACTTCTCTGGTGCAATTACAATTGATTATAACTTTCCAAGGCAGATACAAAACATGTGCATTTTACCTATAAAGAGCAAAAGTATCAAGGAGATAGAAATAGTCTTCTACTTTTGATTGATCAGAACGAATAGCCTCTCACATCACGGAGAAGACCTCTATTGTCTCAAAGTTCTCAATCATCTTTCTCAGCAGCCACCTGATGAATGAGTTCCTTTTTGACTGCCTCCAATGCTCTCAAAAAGAACTCCAGATTTGGTTGCCCCTAATTCACCTCAATCTCCATAGTGACTAAAACCTGTTCTTCCTCCTGCGTCTGATCTAGAGAAAACATCTTCTTGGAATCATTCTTGACTGTTCCCCTCCTTAACATGCCTTTGAAACTCATCGAGGGTTCTACAGAAAAGTTCAGGTGCTTCACCATAAAGCTGATGCATCTGGCCGCAACCCCTTGGGTCCTTTGTACACTGCAAATCGCCCAGAGAATTCTCCATGTTCACCGAGACCTGCATAGAAATATTAAGAAACGTGAGTTTTTTATTAAACTCAGTAAGTTCCCTCTTGGACCCCTTAAATTTTCTTTCATTTCTCATTTTCCAAATGTCCCACATAACTTCGTTAGTAAGTAAGTACCAAAAAATCTTGTATTTTTTATTAATCTTAAAATCTGGAAACAACACATTGTTCCAATGAGCTTTACCATTATCATTCCAAAAATTTAAATTGTAACAAAACATGCTCTAGATTTCCTAAGCATAGAAACACTCAAGAAGAATGTGCTTGACTGATTCCGAGACTCTGCATATAATACAAATTTCAACATCATTAGAGTTAGTTTTAAACAGAATCCCCTATAAAAGAACAAGCCATCTAAAGGAATCCTTTTTAGGCTCCATGGAACTATGCTAGACAAAAGAAAAAATATTCTGAAACTTCTTAATGTCCACGGACATACCCCAATAGGAGTTAATATGGTCCATCACAATGGTGCTGCTCGTAAGGTCATTGCAAATTGTTTTGGCCTTCACATTACCAACACTGGCACCTGCCATCTTGCCAAATGAAATCCTCGGCAATGTTGACCATATCTCCCGAAGCCATTGGCAAAACCGCACCATTGCAGGCTTCCCGAATGGTGGAGAAGGTTCTGTAGTTGGAGCTTGGAATGTTGAACTCTAGGCACAGCTCATTCCAAGTTTTTAAACTAGCCCTGGCGAGAATATCTCCAAAGGTTCCGATACCTTTAGCATTCCACGCTTTGGCAGAACACCCTTGAAGCAGAGCAAGATTCTTGTTATTATGCTCTAGATTCCACCACATAGATCCGGAGGAATGACACTTCTGGTTATTTTTCAAAATTATGTTATAATTCCTTAAATTAACTTTATGCTTAGTAAGCTCCCATGCCTTCCAGATACTCCTGAATACTGGCGAGCCAGCAGGGACCATGGGGCATTTGCTGAGGAGAATGTCACTTAGGGGAAGGATTTTCAAAGATTTGGCATTCTTTGGGACCGCCTTTTGAATGTTGTTTCTCACCAGAATTTTCCAAGGTTCATTACCACTCAGGGACTTAAGGATCCACTTAGCAGCAAGTGCTATACCTTGAGCTTTTAAGTCTTTCAAGCCAATACCCCCTTGCTGCTTACTGAGGACACACCAGTCCCACTTCACCGAGTGTCTCTTTCTTTTACCCTTCCCATCAGACCAAAGGAATCCCCTTATCTTCTTTTGAATTTCGTTCACTTGGTAGCTACAAAAGAACCACATAGAAGCAAAATAAATGCTGTATGAAGCAAGAATTTTCTGACACACTTGGATTCTTCTTGCAAGAGAGAGATATCTCCTATTCCAACTCTCAAGCTTCCTATTAATTTTACCTCTAATCCAATTCCACATCTCTTTGAGATTGGGACTGACAGCAAAAGGGATTCCTAGGTACCTAACCAGCTTGTTGGGGCCTCCCCATTGGAAACCAAACCTGTTCAACCACTCTGGAGGATTTTCTTTCCAGCCTAGGAAGATGGACTTAGCCTTGGACAGCTTGGCCCCAGAAGCCTTGCAGAACAAACCAAGCTTCACCATTAAACATTCCAAATTCCTCTTATTCATTTCCACAAAGAATGAAGTATCATCAGCGAATTACACATTAGTGAGGTCGCTGTTATCAGGCAGTCTGATCCCTCTGATCTTGGGGGAAAAGGAGTTATCTTTTAGCAAGTAAGACAAAGCATCAGAAGAAATTATGAAAAGGGCCAGAGCGAGGGGGCAACCTTGTCGAATTGATCTCTCCTGCGTTATTTGCTCCGACAACTTGCCATTAACATCAACTTTGGCCGAGCCATCCTTCAACAAGGTATTCACCATACTGCAAAACTTTGCAGGGAATCCAAACGCTTGGAGAACAACCCTTAGGAACTCCCACTCCACTCTGTCATAAGCTTTCTTGAAATCCAACGGCAGCATGGCCGAATCTTGGTTGGACTGCTTGGCCCATTCTAGAGCCTCCCAACTTGTGATCAAGTTTTCCAGAATATATCGCCCTTTTATGAAGCCCATTTGAGTGTTGGTTATAAACTTTGGGAGAATGTTGGCAAGCCTTAGGGAAATAACCTTAGCCAAAATATTATAAGTGGCATTTAATAAGGTGATGGGTCTCCAATTCTTAACTAAGGATTTGTCTCCCCCTTTTAAGAGTAGCTTAATGATCCCCCTGTTAATCTCTTTCCCTAAAGAGCCCTTTTCCATGGCCTCCTTGTAGACTTGCAGTAGGTCCTTACAAATCCAATCTTCAAAGGTTTTAAAAAACTCAACAGGAAGCCCATCACAACCAGGGGACTTGTCATTGCTCATAGAAAAGATTGCCTTTCTGATTTCCTTTTTCGTTAAATCAGCCTCAAGCTTGAGCACATCCTCCTCAACAATCTTCTTAGGAATGAGGCCTTTGATGAGCTTCCTCGCCTTCAGGCCAGCTACTCCTCCATCTTCCGAGGAGAAGAGAACCTTATAGAAGGAATGGAATTGCTCAAGAACCTCTTCTGAGATGAGAGCATTTGGGTACCGTCCCAAATTTGGCCAATTTTCTCCTTTGAGTTATTTTCCTTCAGGTAATTCAAGAAAAACTTGGAACCCTTGTCCCCGCACTTTAACCAATTCAGCTTGGCTCTAATTTTTTGCCCTTGAAATTTGTGGTTTTGAAGCTTCTTTTAAGAATAATGTTGAAGAATGTGTTGAATTTAGTCTTAAAATCAATTACCCAAGATATGAAAATAAGTTTAGTTGTCTTTAAATTTTAGATAGATGAATTAGACTATAATAAATTAGGAAATAGCTAATTTTATCTCAAATTTTAGCATATTTAATTATGTATACATGTAAACATGTAATTTATGCAATTAATCTTAAAATGTATTTGTATAAAATTTACATGTAAGAAAATAAAGCATGCAATCAATTTTAAAAGATAATCTATCTAAACTAATAAGGAATGAACATATATGGAGAAATAGAAAATTTATGTTTATTTTTGTAATCATTAACTTTTGTGTGATGTTAGGATACGATAATAATATATAATATTAATGTATACATAAGTGTTATAATATTTAAAGAAATAGAAAATAAAAATTTAAAAATGCATTTGTATAGTATATGTTTTTTATATAATGTCTTCTTCGAGGTTTATGTATTATTTTTATACTATAAGATTAAACTTTATACCATATTTTTGAGGTTAATATTTAATTGTAGGTGCCAAAAGTAAAATAATTAAATTACACTTGTAGTCAACACATATTAAATATTATCTATATTTCACCTATTGTAACAAATAATTATTCATATAAGTGTATATTTGATTAATTTCACATGTTCTAATAACACTCCCACAAGTAGAACTGTCTTTTGAAGAGACATGTTGCTTCTCCCCACCGTATCTCTACTATTAGAAAATTTTGGAAATCCCAAATGCTTACAAATAGTAAACCAAAGGAAAAATCACTTGCAAGTAGAAATTATAATGTTAGAAGACGAGTCACACATAAACCATAAATGGACCAATGATCAAGTGGGCCAATAATTTACTAGTAAAAGACCTTAAGGGTTTGGTTCTATGTTAAAATCCTAGTTGGTCCATGAAATTTTTATCATGGTAGTAGAGACAGGTCACCGATCTCAAGCAAGCTAGAAGTCATGAGCACCTATAGTGTTGCTCAAGGGGGTGTTGAAAAATGAGCCATAACCGTACCATAGACGAATCGATTTCTAAATGAATTAGTTACTCAATGGTGGAGCACCCAATTTGAAAATGGCTAGTCCTAGTTCATCAACCCCTAAGTAGTTCTTGGAAAACATTAGCACACAATAGATTAGTGTGATGAATTGACATTTTTAATTTTAAAGACATCTACAAATATAACCTCAAATGTCTTCAATCCTCTACTAATAAATTATATTACAAAATTTTGGTTTTATTTTTACCTTATAATAATATTTTCTATAATGTATTCCATGTGAAATAACAAAGGTTATACTAGAGCCAACATTTTAGCTTGGATTGCCAAGCTAGAAAACATATTATTAGTTGAGAATGGATAATCAGAAATGCTATTTTGAAATTAAATGAAGAGGATATCACGCCTAGCTTTTGAAAAAATGATGAAGAATAAGTATTGATGAGGCATATAATCTTGATGTTGCAATATAGAAAAATATATTCTCAGTGTACTACTTCATATATAAAATTTATAGCTATTAGAGTATTGCTTGCAAGTTAAACTTGAGCTCCATGATGTTGACCTCATCCTTTGCAAAAATGCTTTGGCGCATTGAACTATTGTAGGTTCTAAAATTGATTTGGTTGATTGATGTGTAAGAACTTGCAATATTGAATAATGCCTTACTGAGATCGTTAGATCACATGGGTTATGTTTGCTGAGATAAACCCCATAAATTATACATTACTAAAATATTGTAAAGTGAAAAAAAATCTTATAACATGTGGGATTGAATTGCATCACAAATACATAAATAAATGTATTATTGACTAATAGTTTAGAGAGTTTGATGGATTGCAAGGGTCATGTTTTCTTAGGTAAACCCCTTGGTTAAGCACTTTGCTTAAATACACTAACGTGTATAACTATCATATAATCTATAGGATTGATTTTGCTAATTGATGTATAAGGACTTGAAGTATTGAATAACCTAATATATGTGTTGTGTAACACATGTTGAAATGGTGGTGCTGCAATTTGTATTATGGATCAAGTCAAACCCATTGTGCATCATATAAATCAAAACATGACATAATATTATGAAGGCTTCTAGTCTACAACTCAAAAACCATCAACTATATTTACATCCATGGATAATAAAGCTAGAAAGTACAATAAAATGTGATTCTAGGTGACTAAAACTAAAATAGACCTTATAAAAGAAGGTACAACATATAAAGATAATGAAAGCTATATTGGATCATAATGTTTACATGACATATTTTATAGTCTTATAGTCTACATCTCAAGAACCAGAAAATATATTTACATGCAATGGGACTCTACATACGCAACATTAAGTGAATGAAAACTGGGTTTATAAGATGTCAACACGATAAACCAACCAAATTGTATAACGACACAAATCAAGTCCATTATTCATCAGATAAATTAAAACACGATATATATTATAAAGTCTCCAAAACCATAAACCATGGATAATAAAATATGACTGTAGGTGATTAAAACCAATATGAACCTTAGGCACAACATATAAAACCTACGTTTTCATGCCAGCATGGTAAACGAATTTGGCAAACCTCAGTAAATCGTAACCAATCCACTTTAGACCACTGCAGACAATACTCCCACTGAATTACTCCTCTCTCGCCCAACTGTAAGCAAGCTGTCAACATAAAGGAGGAGACGTAGTCAAAGAATAACGCCATGTACGGACTCTTTTACACGCCCCGTCAGTTTGAACGCCTCTAGCTCAAAATTTAACCATATTTTGAACTATTCAGAATATATTTTGAATGCACGCCTTCCTTTTTTCTTTATAAATATGACCGGATTTCCCATCTCCTTCAGTATCTTCATCTGCTCCTGCGTCGCTAAGTTATCTGGTGTTATTCCATTTGCCTGAAGCTCTGCAGCATTTCTTGTCAATATGGGGAAATCGATGCTTATCATGCTCATAGCACTTGTTGTCGTGCTCAGTTCAATGTCTAACTTCAATGTCTCCGCAAGAAGTTGTTCAAACTGTAGAGGTCATATTCGAGATCCTAAATGCTGCAGAGCTTCAACAGAAGCTGTGTCACCAGTGAAAACATCGGTGGAGCATGATAGCATTCTGATGGGAGACATTAACAAGGATGAGAAGGGTATTTTAGGAAGCTGTTCAAACTGTAGAGGTCATATTCGAGATCCCAAATGCTGCAAAGCTTCAACAGAAGCCGTGTCACCAGTGAAAACATCGGTGGAGCATGATAGCATTCTGATGGGAGATGCCAACAACAATAACAAGGGTATTTTAAAAAGTTGTCCAAACTGTAGAGGCCATATTATAGATCCTACATGCTGCCAATATTCAACAAAAGCTGTGCCACCAGTGAAAACTTCGGTGGAGCATGATAGCATTCTGATGGGAGACGTCAACAGCAATAACAAGGGTATTTTAAAAAGTTGTCCAAACTGTGAAGGCCATATTATAGATCCTACATGCTGCCAAGTTTCAACAAAAGCTGTGTCAGCTGGGCATGTTTAATATCCAGAGCCAACATGCTGCAAATTTTTGAAAAGAGCTGTCACCATATCCGCTTATATTAAAAAGCCTTAAATAAGTTAGAAGGTATGGATAAATAAAGCATGCCATTACTTTTTATGAACGGATGAGTTGAATACAGGTTTGGTTTATTTTATTTGTTTAGTTTATTTATTTAAGTTTTTTAGTTTATATATGTATGTTTGGTTTAAAATGTTAATTTTATTTTCTATTTTTAGAATCAATATTAGATTATAGACATTTAAAATAATAAAATTGAATAACATTTGTAAACTATTTTTCATGTTTATAGTTTTCTAATTAATAGTACTTTACAGATTATATCTAGTAATATTTATTGGCTAATCAATAGATGAATCATAGATATCATCTAAAGGAATATTAAATAACGTTTTCAGATTCACTGATACCATCTAAAGGAAGATTAAATAACGTTTTTAGGTTTTTAGCTAGTGTTGACCTAGATCCCAACTTTGATTTATAGTAGAAACAACTTTGACTAGTATAGTTAAAGTTGAGTTTGTTCATTACAATAAATATTTGTTAAATATTTGATGATTAAATGATTTATTTATATAAAGTCTTTTTTGTTTGATAGTAAATAAAATAAAATAATTATTAACTAATTCTAAAATAAAACAAAATAATTTTAAAATATTTTTAATGTACATAACCTTTGTAATTTGATTGGGCGATTTTTAGTTTAATAATTTTAAAATATAAATAATATCATGTAGTGCAACTTCCTGTACTATATGATGGAAAATAGTTGTTGGTACACTTGTAGAGCTCTCTACACACTAAAAAAGACCTAAATTACAAGTAATAATAAAATAATAAATATTAATATTTCATAGAGCAATAGCGAGAGTAAAAAATGGTGACAACCTTTCCATATTAAGTAATATGAATGAATTTGAATTGAAAGGTATTTTTGAGAAAGGATAAATCTAATAGGAATTCTTCTATCTAATTCTGACATGATTAATTCTATATTCATAAGTTTGTGAATGTTTCTTTACGTTTTGGGTAAATAAAATATAATACTTTCTTGCACGTGATCATAATGTTTCCTTGTCAAGCATTGTATTTATGGAATAATAAAAATTCCAAGAAGTGTTAACATCTTGATACTTTCTTCACCTAATGAGGCACGAGAAGTAGAAACACCTAAAACATATTGAAGGTTTAACTTAAAGCGAATCAAAACTAAGAACATAATTGTTTATCAATACTTGAGATATAAGAAAATAGCATTTGGAAAAATCTTGTGGAGAAGATTTTTTAGATCCCACTCCCTATGATCTATCAAGATGAACAGGATGTTAATATTGTAGATGTAAATCAATATATATAACCAAGTGTTTTCCATATAAAAATTTGAAAAAAATTTCATTCCTCATATCAAAGGTATATACAATCTATTGTATTAGAGCAATGAAAAGTTAAGATTGGAGATATAAATATATATATATATATATATATATATATATATATATAACTGAGATCTTTCCATCTAAAAAATTGAAAAACATTTCATTCCTTATATTAAACCTGTACTTACAATCTATTGTACCAAGTTTTTTCATCTAAAAAATTAAAAAACATTTCATTCCTTATATCAAATGTATTTACAATAAATAGTATTGGAGCAATAAAATAGCATAGTATGCAAAAAATGATTACTTTGTTGTAGGTAAATCTTATGAACTTGCAATGCTTGTGGCAAAGGATGAAATATACAATTGCTAAAGGTATTGAAGACTATAACTTGTTGTACCTCTACAATGGAAAGAAAAACTAAGGGATTTCATGCAAAGTTGGTATTTGGGGTAATCCAAACACTATGAAAGATATAAACTCCATTTGGAGGGTTAGTCCTAGTGTATTGATCTTACTAAAAAAATTGTAGCTCTCTAAGCTCCCCCAGGCCACAACTAAGTGCTTAAATAAATATTGATCAATAAAAAATATATGATAAATTCTGAAGAAAATTATATTACATTAGAACAATTCAAAGTTGCCATATTAAACACATGCTTATGCTCTAAATTCATGAATGCATGCCACAATTTTTTTGATGTAATGCACAATTCTTCACTTTTCCAATAAAATTATTAGTTGTATTTTAGTATTAGGGATCATTGGCATGATACAACTCTTTGGAATGCCATGGGAATTTCCCTCTATTTTATTACCTCAAAATTTTATAAGAAATTTAAAGATTACAAATTGAGCTTCACCGAAATTGTGGGCATCTGTAATTTCTACAAAGTAAATACTGATTTCTGTTACAACTTTAAAAAATAAAGAAATCAATGAACCTTGCACAAATAAAATTTATGTGGTCATGGGAAAAAGCTTATTTTAGAATGTCTATGCTCTAGCATGGGAATTGCTCTGCATGGTTGATAGTAAAGTTCCTTCTTTGGCTCTTCTTCATGTGAAGGTCCCTCTTAATTATATTCCCTCGCCTACTAAGTTTTTTGATCATTTTATTGATGTTTGTATACACCACATTCTATTTTCCTTGTTTCTTTGTAAATTCAGAGCTTCTGAATTGCAGGGGAAATATTTCTCTTAATCAAGCACGCACTAATGTGTTGGATTGCCACATGATTGACCCATTTTCAACTTATTATGAACCCTTAACTAGTTCAAAATTACAGATTCCAATTAGAAAATAATGCATTATGCTTCTCCAAGTCGTCCATGGTTGAATGAAGATTAAAGTTTAATGAATCATTCAAGAAAGAAACAGAATAAAGAAAAAAATTCCAAGAATTTGAGATATCTTTATCTAGTGAAAATAAAAATATAGCCATGCTAGAGGCTTGTTGATCAATGGAATTCAAATGTGCACACTTGAACAAAAGAAAATATTCCACAATTTTGTTGATAGTAACAATAAAGTTGCACTTAGTTTACATCATATTAGATTTAGAAATAATAATTAACCCATCTCATACTTGTCCTTTATAACCAACCCCCAATGCATGCATTCCACATCATATTTTGATGTCAGATAAAACTTATAAATTAGACGAAATAAAAATGGGAGATTGAAACATATAAAAGCTCACAAAACAACTTTCATGCCACTAAACTTGGGTTTTTTGTAATGATGAAAAAAATTGAGTTTACATATTGATTACCATGTAATAAAAAGTAATTCCATAGGCCACCATGATAAACCTAAAAAAAAATTCCCTTATGTTCACTCTCCTCTCCACTCACCTCCTCCTCTGTCTTCCCATAGTCTTACTATTATTTTCAACCTTACTTTACTACCAAGAACATATGGCACTCTATTTCAAAGAAGAAAGATCAAATGCATAACATAGATGTGCAATAATTTTTTTCTAATCCCACCTAATAGTGCTATTAATTATATAGCAGAAGTAGACATGTTTTTTCGTATGAAAATTTTGTGACATTCCATAAATTATGATAAAATAATTTCACAATAAAATAACATACAATGATAAAATATCTTCACAATGGTTTATTTAGGTATTTGTCTATTAAAAATTCACGATTGGAGTTTTTACAACCCTTACAAAAAATAAGGTTGTGTTCCTATAAATTTTCTACCAACTAATGGCAGGACGGTTGTGTACTTCCATTTTGAATATGTCTT
>VDFB02116625.1:0-45908 GCA_007258455.2 Sequoia sempervirens | reverse complement strand
TCCTCAACTTCTTTTCTATTGTTTTAAATTTCACTCCTCAAATTTTCTTGAGTACCAGGAGGGTATTGAGAGAATGGTGGGGGAGCTTGATTTTGTTGTTGAGGCTGATTTGGTTGAGGATTTTCCTCCTCTTGTTGAGGATTTCCTACAAATTAAAAAAAAAAAACATTCATTTCTAAACTAAAACAAACAAAATTAATTTAAAACTAACAAATTTGAAACAAATACCAAACAATACTTACCTCTTGCATCTCTTCGTCGTCGTGGCGCCATATTTGTGAAGAAATCCAATTGTTGTTGATGAATTTTGAAGAAATCACCTCTCCAAGAATGTGAGCGCGTATAAAAGGGTTTTTGGCCGCGGGCGGAGCTAAAACACAGAAAAAATGAAATGAGAAATGATATTTGGATTCGCTTTTTTTTCTTTTAAAAAGACATAACACGAACGTGTTATAACGCGAACGCGTTATGGCTTGGTTTTTTCTTGTTTGGCCACAAAAGTGCGACCATCTTGGTGCACTTACCCTATCATTATGATAACATGTTAGAAAGAAGATAATTATCATGAAAATAATCATAGGGTGTGAGTTTGGTATTTATGGAAAATGTTATAATTATCTTTTAAAAAATTATGTCAATAGCATGAGAGGTAATTGTAATCATAATAAATGAAATCATATAGAAAAGTATGGAATCTTATAATAAATATGGCAAATAGTGGCCAATCTCATAAAGATATGGCCACAAGTGACAAACACCATAAAATAATTTAAATTATATATAGATATGTATGTAGATTCATTGTCCTTGTTTTTATCCTTCTTGATATAGAGCTTTACTTTTTCTATTTTTTCCTAAATCTTGAAGTCATTTTCCCAATTGGTTATCTTTGTCTTAGATTCAAATAATAGTGTCACCTTAAAGATCTTGGAAACAAGTCTAAGTGCTACAAATATCAAGTCTCAAAGATCAAATACATGTGGTTTTGTCCAAATCAAAATTTTGGAGTTTACATGCGATAATGCAAAATTATAAATTGTATTTGAACCTCCACTTCTCAAAGAAATGCATTGTAGAGTTCACTCATTGTTTTGTATCTTTTATAAGTTACTTGAACAACTCAAAAATTTGTTAGCTTTATAAATATAGAAATTGGGACTTGCCAACACTTAAATAATATTTTTTAAGTGATTGGAAATCTCAACTTCTAGATCACACCCCAAAAGTGAAACCTTAAGAATTTAAAATGAATAAGATTTTTTTGTCACTTTTTTTGAGTTTTTTCTATACTCAAAATATAAAGTGGTATTTTTGGAGCCATATGGTGTCTACACAGTTATTGCAAACTACTTCACAACTTCCATTTCTGTTAGTTTTAGAAAGCAAGATTTCAGGGTTAATCCACAAAAGTACAAATTTTATAAAATTGAATATCAATTTTGTACCTCTTATTGGAGTCGCCAAAAGGACTCGCAATAGCAATAACCATCTACAACACCAAACTAACCTTCCACACAAGAGAGAAGTGGTGAAAATGCTATAATATCAATACTCATACAATACTATACAATATAATGCAATGGAATGTACATAGTGGACCCTTGTATATATAGGTGAAAATATGAGATTATGAAAAGTGTCATGATTTCATGACAAGACATAATAATTAAATTCCCTAAGTAATGTAACTAACTAGGTGTAAAAATAACTTAGAAGGAAATTCATTTAGATAATATACCCCATTCACATGAGCACCCCCCTTAAGTGCAACTTAGGGAGGAAATAGAAAATATAAAAAAGTCTCAAGGATGGGTCCTAGAAACAAGGCCTAATGAGGTACCCATACATAAAAGACCGCTTATAAACAAAGAATAGGAGAAATTTTCGTAAGATAAAATGTCTCCTTGAAAGAGAGAAAACATGAAATGAATACATGTACAAGTGAAGGAAGGTCTCAAGATGACCCCCTAAGGACAACTTCCTTCACCTCATGTATCCATTGAACAAGTGAAGATAATGAGGTGATGTTAAAGGGAATGAGGGGATGCTAGGCATTATCTCAACCACTTTTGCGACTGGGGTTGGAGCACTATTAGTGCATCCTGATGATTCCCCCAACCAGACCCTTATTGGTGATGCCCACTTGATAAAAAAAACTAAACACGTAACAATTAGCAATGCAAAAATTAAGGAAAAGAATAAAATAAAATTTTCTAAAAGATCACTCTATTAACAAAACCTCTCCTCACAAGGTCTCTGATTTTCAACTTAAAAGATTCCCTAGTAAAACCAGACCAAAAGTAAATAATATAAATGATGGAAAGTTAGAAGGGGATAGCCTGGTAGGGGTTGAAAGGATTCTATCCCTTGTAAAAGACTTAGCCTCAGAGATTAGGGAAAAACACCCAAATATTTTTGACACTCAAGGCTTAGTAAAAAAAATAGCCTAGAAGCTGATAAGTCAAGGAAAAACCAATGTGACAAGGGTGATTCCTTGGAAGATGGTAATAGGTCGGTGGCCTATAACTATGAAAGCTCTATCACATTGAAGTTTTCTTCACCAAGAAATGGAACCCTAGTGTTTCCCATCCAAGCTACCAACTACAATCTAGAACAAGATACTAAGCTAAGTAAAAATCTTAAATGAGACAAAGATAATAAAGAACAGTTCCCTGTGTCTCAAAGCACAAATGAGGAGTTGGGCCCTAATTGATTCTTGAAATTGTACTTAACCAAGAAGAAAATAGAGGGGTCATTAACAAAAATCTCCACATTAAAGACAAAGATTTGGACCCTAGTCTGCTTCCTGAAATTGCACTTAACCAAGAAGAAACTAGAACTCGTCTCTGATAAAAATATAAAAAATCAAGACCAATTTGAAAGGAAAATTGCAGCATGCTGCTTGAACATGATATGTGTTGAAAATGAGATTACCACTAATGGGAAGCCTAAGAAAACTCCAAAGCCCTGGGTTGGTCCTAGAAGGCCTAGGAAATATAGAAAGTCTCTATCACTGGGAAAAGGGGTTCAAATTGCCAAAAATAAAAGAAAGAAGACAAGAATTGTAATCTAGACACCTACAACAAAAAGACTTGAGGTTGAGAAGAAACTACCAAAATATTTTGAGTAGTTCAAATGTGACCAAGATGTCTCCCCCATGAATTTTGAAGATGAATCTTAACTGCATCTCCTAGAATTTCATGGGCCTTGAGTCCTTAGATAAAAAATACATTGTAAGGAGGTTTTTCAACCTTGAGAAACAAAAGGAAATAATTTTTCTCCAAGAGACTAAAGCAACCAAATTTACCTTGGACACCAACTTGAGGTTCATTTGGAATGGGTCCTCATACTACACCATGAATCATGAAAGGGGAAGAGGAGGTGTTGCTATACTCCTCTCTAATCAGTGATCCCATCGTGTGACCAACCAAGGCACCTCTCCTCATAATAGGGCTATGTGGGTCACCATGGAAAAAGATGGATTCATAATGGGTATATTCTCTATCTATGCCCTCAACTATCACAAAGACAAAACAAGACTATGGCAATGGCTTATCAGCCTACCAAATGTTCCTTGAATATTGGGGGTGACTTTAACATGGTGGAACATCTAGAGGATAAATGGGGGGATTAGCATGTCTTGGAAAGGTAGTGAAAGGTATTTTTGGCAAAGGTTGAAAACCAATCTAAATTTGGTTGATCCTATGGAGAAGGGTAGGAAGGACTGCAAGGGGATATGGTTCACCTAGTGTAATGCACAAAAAGGTAGCAAAAGGATCTATTGTAGGCTAGATAGAATATATACAAACAAAGATTTTTTAGCTTCATTCCAAATGATGATGGTCTCAAAGTTAGTGTATACCCCTATACCCTCTCAGATCATCACCTTATAAGGGCAAGGTTAATTTCCAACCAAGGTTGACCTAAGGAGAGCCTAGAGAAGGAAAGATTCATCCTCAATGCCCACCTACTGGTGGCTGAGGATTGCAGATATTCCATCACTTCACTTAGGGATATTAATAATTGGATGTTGAAAGATTGGTATACCATTGACAGATGGAACCAAAATGTTGATGGATGGGAAAAGCTCTTCCAAACCATTGGGAAGAAAAAATAATTGGACAAAAGAAGAGAGGAAAATGATCTCCAAGAATGTTTATTCTTGGCAGATTCCAAGGTTCAAATGGATCCAAGTAATGAGCACTTGTGTGAAGAGGTGGCTCTTTCCAAAAATCGATTAAGGAAAATCCAAATAACATAGGATTCAAGGGTTAAAGGTAAGGGCCAAATTAAATTGGCTAACTTATGGGGGGAAAGGGTCTAAGTTCTTCTTCAACTACATAAAGGAGAAGAGTTTCAAAGAGAAGATTAAACAAATATGGGAGGGGGTGTAGAGGAGGAAATTTTCTACTCCCGAGTGTCTAGGACAAAGAAGAGTCTACATGGATCAAATGGTCCTTAACTACCTCAGAGAACAATGCTCAAGTGATGGGTTAATACAGTTAGAGTTCCAGCAATAGAAAGAGTAGGTCATAAAGGTATTCTAAACAGACTATCAAGCTCTCAGTCTAGGATGATAGCTCGACCCAAGGATGACAACGTAGTGTGTTGGCGTCTCAATGGCATGCTAATGTCTTGTATGGGCTGAAACTGAGACTATTGCAGAAAATAATTTAAGTGACTACTAACAATTTGATCGCTAAGAACTCTTAAGTTTGCACATAAATAACAAAAAATAACAAAACTAAAATAATGTAAACTAAATGAGATATAAATGAAATAAAATGCAAATGATAAAATGAAAGGAGAGAAATAAGGTACTCACAATAGACCAAGCAATGAAGCCTCCAACAATGAAATATCTTCAATACCTACACACATAAGACTGAGAGAAAATGTTGGGGTTGTTTAGGGGCTTGCCTCAGTCAAACCCCTGTTTCAATGTTTCCACCTCCAAGGATAACCAAATAGATAGATGGATAGAAAGATAAATAGACAATAATGTAAAATGCATAGACAAGGGATGTGAGAAATCCCAAGATTCTCCAAGACACAATACAAGAGATAGATATCACCTACAAGGCTTGAGGAAGCCAAAGAGAGAGAGAGAAAAAGAGATAGCTATGAGAGCCAAGAGAGTTGCAAAGAAAATCATGAGAGCTTGAGACTATTGTGTAAGCTTGAGAGAAAGAGAGGAGAAGAAAGAATGAGAGAGCTCGAGAGTGAAAACCCAAGAGAGAAAGATCAAGAAGGATCTTAGAGAGAGAAAATTAATTGAAAAGATAGACTTTAAAGAGAGAAAGGGAGGGAAAAGAAGGCTCTTGAGCTGTTACAAGGCATCTTGATCCGTTTCCATCGACCAAGGTAGGTGATAAGTGGAAACATGCTTAGAAACAACTGTTTGAACGTTGAAATTTCACGAGAGGCTAGCATGGTACATGGACATCTATTGGGTTCCCTAGTGTCTAGATAAATCGTGCTAAAAAATGGTTGGGACAAGGAAAACACAAGGTTTAACGCAAAGCTAACATAAGAGGGCAGCTACCGAAAAGGGGTCCTAAGCATCCTGAGGGGAAAAAGGTTGATGCAAGGGCTAAAATGAGCCTACACAAATACTAAGGGAGTGGACATGAAATTGGATGCAAAAATGTAGGTAAAATTGCAAGGGGTGCAATTTTATGATACAAGGGGTAACTTGTTTTCCCAAGGGGAAATTTTGAAGCAATTCTAATCATATTTTAAGAAATTGTTCACCTCTGAAGATGTGACTAAAGGTAGTCATAATTCTAGGGAATTCATAGAAGGTATTAGTCCAAGGAAAATAAATGAGGAAGATGCAGTGAGGTTTTCAGCAAACATATCTAAAGATGAGATCAAAAATACTATTATGTCCATGAACAATGACAAGTCCCCAAGGGGAGACAAGTTGTCTGTGGTTCTATAAAACTTTTGCAAATTGGGTTTGTGATGACTTGTTGCAAGTGTACATGGAAGCTTTGGATAGGGGTTCTTTGGGAAGAGGCATCAACAAAGGAATCATCAAATTGATGCCATAAGGGGGTGATGAAAATCTAATAAGGAACTAGAGGCCTATAACCCTTCTAAATGTATCTTATAAGATATCGGCTAAGGTAATTTCCTTAAGACTTGTCAGCATCCTTCCTAAGTTTATTGACAACATGCAAATAGGTTTTTATCAAAGGTAGATACATCTTGGAGAATCTGGTCACAAGTTGGGAAGCTATGGAATGGGCAAGGTATTCCAAGCAAAATACAACCATGCTCCTACTAGATTTTGAAGCATATGACAAATTTTAGTGGTCCTTCTTAAGAGAAATCCTAAAATCCTTTTCTTTCCTACTATGTTCTATAATATGGTGGATACACTTTTGAAAGATGTTGTTGCACAAGTGGATGTAAATGGCTCACTCTTAGAGGGGTTTAACCTTGAAAGGTCCATCAGGCAAGGGTGCCCCCTAGCACCATCCCTCTTTTTTATTGCATCAAATGCCTTATAATGCCTCTTGAGGGAGCACACCCTTTCACCAAGAGTCAAGGGCATGAGATTTCTAGATTAGACTAAGCTAATCAATATTCAATTTGCAGATGATATTGCTATCTTCCTAGTATTGGAAGAAGAAAACATGGAATGATTGATCGGGAATATCAACCTATTCTATAAAGCATCAAGGGCCAAAATTTCTAATTTCAAATCAAGCATCTTAGGGTGGATGGAATCCCCACTTGATTGGTTCAAAAAGTATGAGTTCCAATGGGGTGGCCCAAACAAGCAAGTAAGATATCTCGAGATCCTCTTTGCTATCTGCCCCAACCTAAAGGAAATGTGGCTTTGGATTAGTTCCAAAATTGAGAAAGTATTGAAAGGTGGAATAAGCAATACGTATCCCTATCAGGGAGGATATAGGTTTGTTAAAATGTCCTCTCTTCCTACAACATCTACTTCTCCTTAGTTTGGTTCTTTAGCAACTATTAGGTCAACGAGATCCAAAAAAGAATAAGGAATTTTCCATGGTTAGATGGTAGAGGCAAAAGGAAAAATAATTTAGTTAAATGGGAATGGTGTTTCCTTGAAAAATTGAATAGTGGGATTGGTCTAAAAGATCTAAGGTTGCATGGTATTGCTTTGGTGGCCAAATGGATAACTAAAGCCCTGGCGGGTAATGAGCCTTGGAAGGTCCTAGTAAGAAACAATATATTGCTTGCTACCCCAAAGCAAGCTAAGACATGGAAAAATTTTCCTATTAGTGTTATTCTCATTAATAAACACTCAATATCCCCAATAGGTTCATTAGTCTTTAAAATCCTTTGGAAGGTTTGGGAACTAATGAAGAATAATGTATAATTTAAATTAAGTAAAGTAAGCATTAACAGGAATCTGAAATTCCAACCCCACAACTCCATTTGGTGGAACCTAGAGCATAGCAACAAACCCCTTGCTCTATTGCAAGGATGCTATGCAAGAAAATGGGCTCAAACTAGAATATATTGACTTCTAAATATAGTATTCCTCCCTCTAATCTAAGGACTTACAATACTCTTTTGGAAGCCTGCAAAGATGCCAACTTTACTCTAAGCACTAACATTGACATTGACTTGGCCAAGGACTTGGTCTGGAAGGATGACACTAGTTTATCTAAAATCAAAGCTAAAATAATCTATAAGAACCTTATCAACAATGTCTCTACTAATAATCACATCAATAAATGTTGGGGAACCTCTTTGTCTAATAAAAACTTGCAGAAAACCTTTTATTCTATGTGGCACAACATTAAGGAGCCTAAAAAGGCTTGTTTCAAATGGCTTATTATATTAAAAAAAGTTCCTTTCAAAGTTAATCACACTAATGTGGATATATGCAATGTGTATAGAACTCTAGAGTTTGTATTGCACATTTTCTTTGAATGTTTTTATGCAAAAGAAGTATGAAGAATTTTCTGTAATGATCTAAAGATTTGAGATAATGATGGAAAAATTATTTGGAAAGAAATATTGCTCAATAGTAGGAAGTTAAGCAAGGATTATGTTTTATTTTGGGATTGCCTATCTACTAAGATCTTATGGCACATTTGGAAAGCAAGGAATGAGGATAAATTCAAAGCTTGTAGGAGGGTGCTTACTGAGTCTTCAAAAAGACTCACATTTCTCACTATTGTTTTATCTAGGTCACAGTCACCATGGAGATCTCAATGGCTAAATTCATGAGGCTAATTGGGGATGGCATTGTGATAGTTAGTAAGAACGAGGTCAAATATGGGCATACCTAGCATCATAATCATGAAGACTCAGAGAAATGAAATGATGGGTGGAAAAAAGGCCAAGAGAAGTTCATCAAGCCAGGCCTTAGGTGAATGAAGGTATCATCTAAGATGTTGAAGAGGTCAAATCAAATGTGATAGTGTTTGCTAAGGAGTTTGGATGGGGAGACAATGAAGAAGGCAACCAGTGTTGTAATGAATAACTTACTGATAGTCTACTTTACTCAACAACTTCATATCTATCAATAATCTATTTCCAGATGTTATATATAATGTTTAAACTCTGCTTTTTTGTAATCCCTTAATGACTGTGCATCTATGTATACTGTGTATATGGCACTACTTGTGAATTTTGTATCTAGTATGGATGGCAGCATGTATCTCTAGCAATAGTATACATGACATATTGTGCATATGTTAGTTTTATACCTATGAGCTGAAACTCTGTGATGTTAGATGAAATGTAAATATTTTGATGAACTATCTCTAATACAAAAAAAATAAATTTTAATATCAATTTTATGTCAACCGATATATTAAATTTTTATATATTTGGATATAAATTATATAAAATTCAAAATTTTAATTAATTTTGATATTAACTTTAAATCACTCCTTAATTTTTTATATTTTTAATTAAATTTATAATTTATATTGACTTTATCTTTTTTAAATAAAATTTAATATCATTTTTTTATAAAATTTATATTATTTTGTAATAAAATTTATATTATTTTTTAATAAAATTTATATTATTTTTTTATAATTTAATATTTTTCATTAAAACTACATTAATTTTTATAAATTCTAAAATGAGAAGAAAAACAAATGAAATTGAAGCTAAAGAAAATTGTAAAAAAATCAATATGAATTAGAAAAAATATGTTTTTTTCTATAAAACAAAAAAAAAACAGTTTTTATTTTATTTTGTATTAAACAAAACAAGAAAAAAGAAATATGACATGCAAAATAAAACCTCCATGGTGGTGAGTTCATTCATCTTCCTTGGCCAAATTTCTCATCTTCATGTCTTCATGGACTCCAATTTTTTTATATTGAACAAAGAAAATTTACAAAGAATAGAAGCTACCGATAAACAATTGAATTATATTTAAAATACAAACTCTCAAAGATAATAAAGTTCATACAAAAGGTTGAAAGCAAAAATAAACAAGAGTTAAAGAATGAAGGTGTTTTCTAACAACTACTAAGACACAAGAGAATGTAATGGTGATGGATCAACTAATGCAAATTCAAGATCAGATTAAACAATGTGGGCTCCAAAATCTTGACCAAACAAACATTACCCAACTACAAACTACAAAATGAGAAGTTTCACTAAATATGGAGATGTATAATTTTAAGCAGTTCAACCAAATATAGTTTGGCTGAACTATATTTGACCTAACAAAAAGTGCCTCATGTTTTCCATGTAGCTTGCAAATGACATGAATATGAGTCCTTTAGTTCAATTTTTGTTTTGTAGAATTTACCCAGAAAAAAACCACTTTCCTAAAAGGGTGACAAGCTCCAAATGAGTGTGGCATTAGATATGGTATATGCATATGCAAATGATTGCTCTTGAAATTTCTTATATTTAGATATTTTTGGATTCATGTATTTTGTGATCTTTTGAAATGAATCTAAATCGATATATTCTATATATGAATAATAATATAACATTTAGTTGTGAAGGTGTGTGTATATTTTGTTTGGGACTAAAGTGTAGGAGGAGGCCAATGGGCTAAAATATTTGATTTGATTTTTATATTTAATTGGATCAAGATCATAGCTATGAGGATGACCTTGTAGTTGTGGACACGACTTGAGTCAAAGAATGGGGTTGGATTAGTGCCCAAAAGAATTGGAATATATATTAGGATTAGATTAATGATTGGAATTAAACATATAAGCCAATTAGCTTGGGATTGCATAGAGGTAAGCATAAAGATTTAAGTGATGAGTGTAGAGATAGGTGCAAGCAAGGCTAAGTACACATGGCCAACTATACACAAAAATGTATCATTTGTAACCATACAAATGCATCAAGACAACACCCCAAACTTAACACAAAATGAACTAAAAAATGCACTTTTTTGGATGAAAATAACTAGATTACATAAATATTGAAATATCTACCCTTTTTAAAACACATATTACTTCATTATGAGTAAGCATATATTTAAACCAAAATTTATCCTTTGACTAAGCAACCATGAATAGGGAAACCTCCCCTGTCAAAGTCATCCAAGTGTCGAACCTAGTTCAATTGCATTTCTAGAGGTTTGAATATTGATAAATGACATAATAAACGAACATACCATCATCCTCACCAATTGAACTACACCCCTTTATCAAACATATATTTTACACCATTACAATTATCTTATTCACTAGTTTTTAGAAGACATTTCAATTTAAAAGAACCCATAAAATATACTTGAAATTTAACATAAAATGATAATTACAAAATTAATTTACACTTCGCCTAAAATTTTAAAAAATAGCCCATCTATTTTTTTAAGACTACAAATCAATTTAATTTAAAAAACATTAATAAATCGCTTAATATTATAACTAAATACATAAAATACTAATTAAAAAAGTTTACTTGTGGTAAATGCTTACCGTACAATGAACCACTTGAATTAGGAAAATATCTCTTTCTTACTTTTTTTTTCTAGATTTTTTTCCTAGATTTCAATATTATCCTTAGAAAAAATATATATTATTTTAATATTTGATTTAACAACATGCCCCTGTCGTAACGCGCACTCCTTTAAGATGTAAAGACTTTTTGACTTGGAATGAGAAAGTCAAAAAAAAAAATTTGGCCCTAATATCACGGGATTATTTTGTAAAATTTATTAATGTTCAGGAAAGCTTAAAAAATAAAGCGTATGGAGTATAAAATTTAATTTTCTAAAATGTTATAGTTTTTTTTTAATATTAAATGTAAATTTTATTAATCTGAATCAAATTAAATATAAGTTTTGTTAATTATAGTATTTAAATTTTGTTAATTAGTTCTTTGTATGTCTATATTGTAAAGCATTGTATGTTTTAATGAAACAAAAATGTAATGATAAGGTTTTTTCTAATTATGATTATTAATGTATTATAAAAGTTAAAATATGCAATTATAATTATTTTTTATAGTTAATTAGTTATTAATAATTTAGTTTTCAATCAATTAAAAAATATTTTAAAAAATTAAAATAAAATTCAATTTTGTAAAGTCAAAATATTTGAAAGTAAGGTAAAAAAATTTTAACATTTTTTTAAAAGAATGATTTTTCATTTTTTTTTAGAGATTTAGATTCACACTATTAAAATAATAAAATAAAATTTAAATTAAAACACATCCATAAATTAGCATATAAAGATAATATTCTTAGGATTTGATTTTATTGTCACTTTTTTATTTTTCAAATTTTATTAATTTAAAAACATAAATAAATACAAATAAGAATTAAATTAAAATAACTAAAATTAGTATAATTATTAATTAAATTATAATTCCAACATTATTATTATTAATTATTATAATCCTAAATACATTATAATTAGGATTAGGATTCAAAACTTAAAATAAATTTAAAAAATATTACTAATAAAAATCACTTAAATATGATTATATAATGCTCCATTGATTAATATCTTTATTTCAAATCTTATTCTCAATATTAATTTATAATTTTTTTTGCAATGTCACTCTATTACACTTATTTTTGAGTAAATAATCATTGGTTTGTTAATATTTAAAAATTATTGATTTGAATGAAGAGATTTAGTTGCTTGTCTACTACAAACTTGATAATATATTTTATTTTCAATATATATATAAACAACTTGTAATAAATAATCATTTTAATATATAACAATTTTATATTAATAATAAGAAACATTGTTAACATGTAATATCTATCTTTTAATTATTTTTAGTATATATTATATTTATTTTATTCATAAAATTTATTTAATATGTAATAATTAGTAATATAACATTGCGGGTGGGGATGACCAGTCTGTCTCGGTGAATAGTGCATCCCATGTGTCTGAAAGCCTGAAGAAGGGCCCTACCAGTGCCAATGTGATGGAAATTAATCCCCAAGCCTCTATTACTGATAAAGGAAAAGCCCCCTTGCAGGAAAATCCCAATGAAAAAGAGTTGGCCTGGGAAGAAGTTGGCAAGCTGAAAGGGAGAATGGAGAGACTGGAAAAAAAGGTCTAGGAGGTGTCACACTTTGCCCTGAAGGTCATGCACAGGTCGACTACCAGTCTATGCTTGCTGCAGAAGGACAAGTTTGTGGTTGATGGCGAAGATGATGCTGGTTTTAAGGAGTTGCTTGAGTTCCTCACGGCAGATTGGGCGACTGCTATCCAGGATAAACCTTGCAGGGAGGAGAAAAATTAGGCCTTTGGGTCTATTTGTTTTTATCAATTTCTCTATGACTGTTTATTTGTTAATGTTGTTTTTCTGGTTTGACCCCTGGGGGTCTTTGGACTCGTTTACTACGTATCATGCTTGCATGATGGACTATGTTTATTTACTGTTGTTTTTTGGTTTTTGATATGACTTGTTGTGGGTGATGGCTTGGTGTTCTCTGTTGTCACTGTGTTGTTAATGTGTTTACTTTGGATGGTCTTTGGTGCCTTGTTATGATGGGACAACACCCTTGTTTTGCTGCTTTTTATATCAAAAACATTTATTAAACATATTATTTATTTAAAAGTTAGTGATTAAAATTAGGTGTATAGTTATGGATAGTGCTATGACCATAATTAGGGTTAGAGATAGGTCTAAGATTAGAATAATGGTTTAAAATTTATTGTTAGGGTTAGAGTTAGGATTAGTATTAAGTCATGCAAATAACTAATTAATAATACTAGAACACTATAATTAATCAAACTTATATTTATTTTTATTCACATTAATAAAATTTACATTTTTTTAAATCTAGAAAATAATAATTGCAATACATAAGCCAAGTACTTATTTTTAATAATTTAACTTATCAAACATATCAATAAATGTCAATTTTATTATACTTTTATTTAGTGAAGTTCATAATATTAATTTTATAATTGTATATTTAAGATTTATAAAATAATATTATTTAAAAATATTTTAAAACATTTAATAAATGATTTAAAAAAATAAATCATAAATTATCATTTAAATAATTTTATTATATATATATATATATATATAATTTTTATATTAACAATATTAATAAAAGCATAAATACTTTCTAAAAATATTTTTTTTATAAAGAGAAAAATAATATCAGTAATATATTAATAAAAAATCAAAACTCAAATTAAAAATTAAACATTTTTTAATTTATAGAAACAAAAAAATATTACAAATTAAGAATTAATACAACCAACATAACAATAGTAGAAAATGTTGTCACAATAGCAAAACTAAAGAGAAACATATCAGTTGTAGATAATGCTGCCACAACAACAAAACAAGAGAGAACAACTCCTAACAAAGCCAAAATTGCATGATGAACAAACCAAAAAAATCTCAAGCATCAAAGTAGAAAGTGATGCACCTTAAAATGTTCAATCAAGTTGTATTAATAAAAGATGAGGTCTTAGTATAAACAAAGGACAGTCTGGAACAAAGTAAGCTGGTCAGGAACACTAAGCAGAAGCGTACACTAGTAGTACGCCAAATCTTGGAGTTGAGCAAGAACAATAAACCTTTGTCATTAGCATTCTTCTATTGATGAAGAATAAAAGTTGTTAATCACAAGCTGAGCAAACAAGAGAATTGAGCCCTCTTGGACAAGAAGATAACTCAAGTGTTGAATAGCGAGAGGATGAAGCCTTTTTGAAAAAATGTTTGAAATAAACCTCATAGTTCTTGAGTTAGTCATCAAATCCAACTGCAAGTAATCATGAGCTATAGGTAACCACTGAAGAAACATGTAAGGAAATCCCCAGATTAAAGTGTGGGGTTGTAGGCATGATTTTTTCTTGGATCTGAGTCAAACTATGCTTTGCCTACAAATAGAGATCATTACTTGTGACACCTTTCTTCTTGAGATTGATAGTTAAGCTTAGTAAGATGGTGTGTGGATTGGAGAAAATAATCAAGTTTTCTATCATAAGGGAGGATAAGGCATGAGCCAAAGTAGCTTGGAAACATAATCTCCATAATATTTTGATAATGATAAGCCAATAAGAGTTAGAAATCAAATTATGCAACCCAGAGGATCCAAGAAGAGTGAATTTCTAGGACCAATGAAAGTGGAAAAGGGTAGGTAAGGACACAAAAAGATTAGTCCACAACATCTTGGCATGGAGACATGACCAAAAAAAATGAACATTAAGAGTTTCAAATTTACCACAAAACGGACAAGGGGGAGGTGGATTAATGAATTTTAGGCGGGCTCCCACTAGAAGTTTGGCATGCAGAAGTTTCCAAGCTAAGAGATGGGATTGTGTGTCTTCTTTGGATTTCCAAATTTGCATACTCAAATTATTCCACTTTGATCTTTTGAAGTTACATCTCCAAATAGAAATAAATAGGCTTGATAAAGACAAACAAGGAATCAACTACTTATAGAGGACCTTGAGTGGTAAAGTTTGGATACAACTGCCATTAGGCCACCTCCAATCTTTGAAAAAATTGAAGTGACAGCTAGTAGACAAAAGGATTGTGAGATTAGGAGGAACCATATTTTGAATTTCCAAAACTATAGGCTTGTCTTTGCTATTAATATCAAAGTTGATCTTGAGTTGTTGCCATGTTTTCCATGTGAAACTGGTGGGATCCCATAAATCACTTAACACTTGGATACCTTTCTTGAAAAGACGCTTAGCTTTCATCCTTGGAATCTTAGCAAGTGACAGAATATTTACTTGAATCAAATGATTCCACCAAATTAAGGAGGATGCAAAACTGAGTCCATGGTTGAAGGATTGGTCATACCACGACAACTCTTGTGAGACCAGTTGCCACGCTTTCCATATACAATTGAGTGGGGTTGATCCATGGAGCTTAAAGTACTAGGCTAGGAGGATCTTGTCAGTCCATGGGATAGAGCTCTAGGCTTTGCTAGAGGTTGTTGTTTGTATGTGGTACCTAATCAAGGATTTCCAAGGAGCATTGTCGTCCAAAGTTGTGCCTATCCATTTAGCTAAAAGAAATATTCCTTGAATAAATAGATCAATAATTCCTAGACCACCCTTTTCCTTGGGAAGAATACAATGAGACCATGAAGTGGCTGGCATACCTTTCTTGTTTCCCCATTTAGACCAAATAAAGTTGTGAATTAGTTGGGTTAGTTTATTATACCAGGCTTTAGAAGATAGCTAGCAAGAAGATGTATAGACATGACTAGCCAAGAGGACTTTATTGGCCACCTAAATACACCCAACCATTGAAAGAAATCAGTTTTTCTAGATATAAATATTGGATTTGAATTTGTTGAAAAACCAACTCCACGTGTCCTTTAAGGAAACTCGGGTAACACAAAGGGAATATCAAGATACCAATCAATAGTTCCATGTTTGATCTCTTTCCGTTCTTTGGGAATCCATGGCATGTGAGGGTTGGGACGTGTCATCCAAAATTTAGTTTTGTGCATTGCTAACTTGGATCCCAAGACAATACAAAAAAAATCAAGGATGTCTAGTAAGTTGTTGATGTCTTTAGCCAAATTTCGGATGAATATCATCCTATCATCAACAAAATAGGAGTTAAGATCCATATTGTTATCAAGAAGGGAGATTCCATGAATGAGATAATTTGAATGAGCATGTTGGAGGAGGTAACCGAGAGCATTAGTAGTGAGCACATAAAGAAATGGGGCAAGAGGGTAGCCTTAACGAATGGATTTTTGGAGGGGGGATTGGGGGGATAGGGCTAAATTAATAGCCAATCTTGTGTTAGCATCTATGAACAACATTCAAACATGAGCACACAAGTTAGGATGGAATCCAAGCCATTAGAGCATTTTGAGTACATGAAATGCCATCCTATATGATCACAGGCTTTATCAAAATCAAGTTTAAGAATCAATGCATCTTGAGTCATTTGATGAGCCCATTATGAGGAGACCCAAGCAAGGATTAAATTGTCCAAAATAAATCTACCCCCTAAGAAACCAATTCGCTTAGGTATAACTATTTGTTGTGCGATGGGTTTGATTCTCTTGGCTAAGGCTTTAGCTATAATATTAAATGAAGTGTTGAGCAATGTAATAGGATGCCAACCATTCACCGAGTCTTCATGTTTCCATTTAGGAATTAAAGCTTGATAAGACCTTGGTTGATAATAGTTCCAAGAGACCCAATTTCTATACCCTCTAAATAAAAATTCTCTAATATAGGGCCAAAGAGCACAATAAAACTCCACAGGAAGGCCATCCAACCTAGGACTCTTTTCTAAGGCCAAATTATACAAGGTGTCATCTATCTCTTCCAAAGAAAGGTAATGATCAAGAAATTTACTATAGTCTTGTTGAATTTTACAAGGGATGCAGCTAGCTAAAGTGTCTTCCAAGATGGGAATCAGGGCTTCTTTCAAGAATCATCGATAAACAGTTGTTTATAATGTTCGTAAAATATTTTCATGATATTCTCTTAGCTGGTCTGCGATATACCTTCTTCAGATTTTATGACATAAATGTGTTCTTTTTTGTATTTTTGTTGCAAAAATTGAAAGAAAAAATTGGTTCTCTTATCCCCATCTTTCAACTAGTGTAAATGAGCCCTCAATTGAGCACCTTTTCCCTTATATGCATCCACTTTATGAAGGATATTTTCAGTGCTAGAAAATTTTTGTTGAAGGGGGATGTTGTGTGGATTAATGTCCAAGCATTTTCTGCCTTGAACCAACTATCCTTTAAGGGATTTCTCCATTTTTCAATATTTAGCCGCTACTCTCCTACCAAAGTCACGAAGAAAAAGCGTACAACGACCAATGGTCCTTTCCCACTAGCAAATCCATTTATCATTTTGAGGTTTAGGTTTATCCTTCCAAATAGCTAAAATTCCATCAATACATTCCTAGTTTTGAAGATGTGAAATGTTTAGCTTGAAAGGTAATTCTGCATGAAGGGTATCAACTTCAATAAGAGAAAGGGTGGTGAAAATGGGGAGATGGTCAAAAAGGGTAACAACCAAGTCTAGATGGACAAGATGGCCTGAAGAAGAGAGGAGGATAGGCAGATTGGGTGAAATGTAAAATCTATCCAAACAGCTCATTTTATGAAGAAACCCTTCCCGATAATTACTCCAAGTGCACCAATGAGGTCTATGTGACTCTTTTTTTCCCATTATAGGATCATGTATGCCTAAGGATTTTCGATTAAGAATCCAAGCTTCAAACTAAAGTTGAGGAAAATGAGGGTGGTTTTCCCAATTGTGATCAATAAGGTGCTCTACCATGTTGATATCTCCCCCAAGAACCCACTCGACAGTTGGTAAATTAATATGTAACTAGTCCCATAATGAAGCTCTCTTAGATGAGGAGTTGGGAGCATAAATTTAACAAAAACTCAACATATTTTTCTTTGATCTAAGATGGTGGCCCACACACAACAATTATCTGGATCAGATCCAAAGGTGACAATTGATTTAGGAAGCCAAGGGGCAAGACCCAAAATAACTCCTCCAAACCCCTCAGAATGGTTAGTATGGAAAAATTGAGCCTCTTTCCAGATTATGGCAAGCAAAGAATCAAGACAAGTTTGGTTAACTTTAGCTTCTTGCAACATTAAAACATCAGCTTGGTTGTTTAAAACTGACTGTTTGACCTGATATTTATGGGATGGGATTGCTAATCCCCTTTCGTTCCATGATTAAATATGACAGTGCATTGATATTCGATAATTTTCTCATCTATGAGGAGAGTGTTAAACTGATTATTTGTTAATAAGGCTTGAGGATCTAGAGAGGCATATATGGGGGATCTCTCTAGATGATGATCTATCTCAATATCTCATGCAACTAGAGGGTGGAGTTCACCTTTATATTTCCTAAAAATCCACCCATAACACAAACTTTTTAACCAATCAAATGATTTCTAAAATTTATAAAGTTAAATATTTTACATGTTCACTTTAGACATTAAATTTTATTTCAACAAGATAATTTTTTTGTTTCTAATTGGTTAAAAACAATTTATTAATAACTAGTTAAACAAGAAAAAAACTCATTGCAATTGGTTGAGGGCAAGTACTAATAAGTGTAATTTTAATAAATTTAGAAGATAATAAAAATACAGTAAATAAAGTGATAATTTAAGATAAATATATTTAATATTCTATTTAAATTTGCAAGTGTAACATATAGAATATTAATTTAATATCTATTTATTTTTTGTGTTTTTATAAAATAATATTTCTTTTGACAAATAAGAAAGCATATCATATTCATCGAAATTCATAATACGTGCATCATAGTTATTGAACATTTCATATTCATTTGAATGCATAATATATAACATATTACAAGACAATTAATGAGACATTTCATATTTAATCAAACCCAAAATGTCCATCACATTAAATATGTAATAAGTGTTTGATATAATTTATGTTTATGTGGTTTGAAGGGTTAATCTTAATATAAGTGCACAAGAACACAAAAATCACGAGAGATATTTTATTCAATAAAGACAAACCCAAAACATCTTCAATAAATGTTTTAAAGAAATACAAATATGATTTAAAATAATTGTCCCTACTTTCTCCTTAAGATGGGAAAAATGTTACTAAAGAGATGCCTATGAGATCCACTTGGCTTGAGTTGGTAGGATATTCTTATGACCAACCAAGTGTGTAGTGGTAGTCTCACTCTGAGTATAGCATGTGTTAACCTCAAAAATGGTATTTATAATTAAAGAAGGTTTAAAATATAGAATAGTATGCTTAGGATGAGAGAGAGGAACTGATGTAGGAGCATATGTGGTTTGCAACCATCTTGCATCAACAAAATTAATTCAATTTTGGAGTGTAATATTTTTTTATTGATGTTTTGGTGTATTTAATTGATTTTCTGGTCTAAAAATCAGAATTAATAATTGGATGATTTTTGGGTTGCAAGTTGCATTGGGAAACATTCTGAAAATAGCAATTTAATTATAAAATTACCAAAAAAATCAAACTTGGGCGTGGGATTCTTGGAGGTTATGATTTTTTAAATTTTATTTAATTTATGTTATTGCTTCAGGTAGAAATGGGATTCCCATGATGTTCTTGACTGAAAATTTTGAATTTGAATTCTTATTTGTGAAATGGGAGAATGAATGTGTTGGCTAGTGGAGAAATGTCTTCCTGGGAGTGTGCAAGCATGCATTGGGGAGTTAAAAATTTGTAATTGAATAAAATTAATGGAATTTCTAGGTAGGGACATGGGTGGAAGAATTATCTAGATGCACATGTTAGTGGTGAGGAAGAAAATTGATTCTATACTTGGTTGCTTGGGTTTTTGGTTCCACAATTTGGGAAGTTGCAAGTGTGGGTGTGGCTTTTCCTAGGAGAGTGTTTTCAGACTTGATTTTGCAGGTTGAAGGTGAAAATCAGCAACAAACAACTTGGTGAATGCATTGGTGTTTTGTTATATAGATTTCCAAAAGATAGTTGCAAGTGAAGAAGAGAAAATTTGCAAGAAGTTGGAGAATTGAAGAGACATACCTATAAATGATCTTTTTTCCTATATCAGATCATAAGAATTGAATTTTAATAACTTTCTTCAGTCTACAAGGCTGTATTTGTAATCTTTCCAGTCTAGTTGTAATTCTCATATGTTGCAGGAGACATTGAGCAATAAAATCCACATGTGGTTGATTTTTGGTGTTGATTTATTTAATTTTTGGAATTTTTTGTTGTGTTTTAAGTTTGTTGAGAGTTGCAAAAACTCTCTTGCATTAGTGGTATTAGAGAGCTAGTTGTTCCTGAGTCTAAGAAGTAGTTTGCAGTAGTCATCTGAGTTGTGGGTGTTGTTAAAATTCCTCCAAGAGTGACCCCAAGAGGTAGGGGTATAGGTGGAGGTAGAAACCCTCCTGGTATGGAATATTACAAAGCCCTTAGAAGACAAGTGGAGACATTGTAGGAAGAGTTGCATAGAAGAGTTGTGCATAGAGAAAGAGATGAGAGTGAAGATGAAGTTGAGGATGAGGAACTATTTGAAGAAGAAGCACAGGATGAAATTAATAATGGAAAAATTAGATTAATGAGCTCTATTTCCAAGATTGGGAAGAGACCAAAGATGGAGGTCTCAACATTCAATGGGAGCTTGAGTATAGAGGAGCTCATAGACTGGATCAATGGCATGGAAGAATTCTTTGAATTCGAGAAGGTTGAAGACCCTAATAGAGTGAAGTTTACAAAAACAAAATTAAAGGGGCATGCAAGTATTTGATGGAGAGAAATAAATATTGAAATAGGTATGAGAGGAAAGGAAAGGATTACAAAGTGGGACAGAATGGTTGAGAAGTTTAAGGGACAATTCATTCCAATGGATTATGAGTTGAAATTATTAAATAAGATGCATGGATTGAGACAAGGAAAATTAGTTAAGGAATACACTAAGGAGTTTCACACTCTTTTTATTAGAACGAGACATTTAGAAGCCAACAAGGAGAAGGTAGCAAGGTACATCAATGTATTGAAGGTGATAATCCAAGAAGAACTAAGTTTGGTAAGAATTTTTAATTTTGAAGAAGCTTATCAATTTGCTTTGAAAGTTGAGGAAAAGTTGAATAGAAAATTTAAGAATAAGCAAAATGGAAAGGGTAGAGCTTATGTGCAACAAAATGAGGATAAAAATCAGATTGAAGATACTAAGGAAAACAAATATGAAAGAGGTGAGAGTTCAAACCAGCCTCGTGAGCAAAATTTCAAAGATAGAGGAAGATCGGGTAGAGGATTTGGAAGAGGAGGCTTCCAAGGAACCTATTTCAGGTGTGGAGAAGATGGGCATAGAGCATATGAGTTCCCTCATAATCAAGAAGGAACAAAAAGAAGGACTGAAAATAATGAAAGGGAAAAAAAATTCAATGAGGAAGATGTAGAGTTTTCACATTCAAAAGATGCAAAAATTAGAGAAGCACTTGTTATTAGAAGAGCACTGATGAACGAAGGAAAGGAACCAGACCAAAGGAAAAGATTGTTTCAAACATGATGTAAGTGTGAAGGTAAAGTATGTAATGTTATTATTCATGGTGGAAGCAAAAATAATCTAGTTTCTGAATAAATGGTAAATAAATTGAAGTTAGAATGAAGAAAACACCCACATCCATATATGATTGCTTGGTTACAAGATGAGAAGAAATTTTTGATCAGTGAAAAATTCTTGGTGAATTTTAAGATACGATAGTACTATGATGAGATAATGTGTTATATTATTCCTATGGATGTTTGCCATGTTTTGTTAGGAAGACCTTGGCAGTTTGACAAGTGTTCAGTGTATGATGGGTATGTCAATACATACTCCTTAACAAAGGATGGAATCAAGCACAAGTTGAATCCATTGAGTAATGAAGAAGGAAAGGTATGTGATAGCACTAACAATTATTTGATTAATGGTGTCAAACAGTTAGTGAAGGAGGATGAGGATGAAGATCATGAATTACTAATGCAAGTTGTAGTAGTGTTGATTGCATTCAATATGGGTAAGGTGAAAGTTTCAGTGGAGAAAGAAGAGGTAAAATCAGATTTTTGTGAAAATATTGTTGTTGATTTATATGAGTACGATAAGATTGGTGTAGAAGAGGATATTGGAACAATGAAAGCATTGGTAGATGAAGGTACTATAGTTGAAAGTAGGGAAGCAAATGAGCAAGTAGAAGTTGATTTGTTTGATAAAGAGATCGATGCAATTGTAGATCTTGTGATTGAAATTTTATTGGAGGATGGAAAGGATGAATGTCTTGTTTATTTGACTAACATTGATGTGAATATAGAGGACGAAAAGATTGCATTGGAAAATTTTCTCTTAGAAGGCAAGGAGAAATAGGAACATAGTTTTGAAACCAAGATTGGTGAGGAAAAAATTGTTGCAGTAATGATTGAGAAAGAGGTAAAGCATGAATTTTATGATTTTACTGAGGTAGAGGAAATGGATGCTTATGATTTTCCAGATTTCATAGTGCGTATTGGTGGGAGTTGGATTATGTGAAAAGATGGAGAAAGAGAGAAAGAATGAAGGATGGTAATGTATGGAGCTAAACAAAATAATTTAATCAATGGAAACCAATTTAAATAGCTCTCAGAAAACCACTGAAAACACTCTACACAGGAAAATAAATTCTTGCAACAGATATTGCAACCTAGGTTTGAAACTTGCAACTAACAATCTCAAATTTTATCAAACTTTTCCAAATGAATTACAACAGTCCAAAAATGACAATGAGGTTGCAACAAGCCCATACAAGACTTCTAAAAATACCACAAAATTATTTGCAACTGTAAATCAAAACTTTGCAACAAAGTTTTTTCCAACACCTACAAACAATTCAAATCTGCAACTACTGGTGATGTTCATGGGTCTGCAACCAGCCTCCAACCTGCAACAACACCATTGAAAATCCTTCCTGGAGGTATGCCATGCCTCCTTTTCTTCACCCTTCAAAACTGTGCTTCAAAATTCTTTTCATGCTTTCAGCAACCTCCATAAATCCCACTACCTGCTCAAGAAATTAATGAAAATTTAATTATTTTCCTTTCTTGCCCAGGTATGCCATAACTTGTGGTAAAAAATTCAAACTCCAATAAATACAATAAATCATAAATTAATTCATTCTTTTAATTGCTTAGACAAAGAATCGAATGTGGAGTTTTTATTCTCCACTTGCCAATCCAAAAAAAGGAAAAATCAGGTCTTGGGCACCCACCTCTAGTCCCTAATTTGTGGGGACATGATTCTTATGCTTTAAATCATCCATTATCCCATTTTCAACACCCATAAAGAGTTTTTATTTATTTTGCAACTGAATTTTTTTTTTTTTTTTTTAAATCCGACTAGTCAACTTATCAAAGTTGCACAAGAATTTAATTGACAAATTAATTTAATTGCATATCTAAATATTTAGCCATCCTCACCATATAATTAGACCAAAAATTAATCTTCAAAAATCCAAAATTGCATAATTCAAATATTCAACCTTTTTGTTGACACGGGATTGCAAGTCACCATGGATGCTCCTGCATCAGATGGAAGAGACATCAAATTGCAGAGAAAAGTGAGAAAGAATGTTAAGGCAATTTTGGACAGCAAGGTGAGTAAGAGCACAAGACATAAGCAATACTTTGAGTATTTGGTAAAATGGTTTGGAAAACCTGTTGAAGACTCATCTTATTGTTAGAAGCTAAGTTTAATTGTCTTGTTTATCCTCTTGAGATGTGATAGGGTCACTTTTCATTCTACCTTGGGTGTTTGATGCAAGAGCATGTATGGCTGCCAGCCATCTTGAATCAACAAAATTAATTCAATTTTGGAGTGTAATATATTTTATTGATGTTTTGGTGTATTTAATTTATTTTCTTGTCCAAAAATTAGAATTAATAATTGGAAAACTTTTGGGTTGTAAGTTGCATTGGGAAACATGCCAAAAATTACAATTTAATTGTTAAATTGTAAAAAAAATCAAACTTGGGTGTGGGATTCTTGGAGGTTATAAAAATTTGAATTTTATTTAATTTTTTGTATTGCTTCAAGCAGAAATTGGATGCCCATGATGTGCTTGATTGGTAATTTTGAATTTGAATTCCTATTTGTGAAATGAGAGAATGAATGTGTCGGCTAGTGGAGGCATGTCTTCCTGGGAGTGTGCAAGCATGCATTATGGAGTTAAAAAAATTTAATTGATGGAAATTAATGGAATTTCTAGGTACGGGCATGGGTGGAAGAAGTTTTGACTTGCAAGTGTTAGTGGTGAGGAAGAAAATTGATTCTAGACTTGGTTGCTTGGATTTTCGGTTCTAGAATTTGGGAAGTTGCAAGCATGGGCATGGATTTTCCAAGGAGAGTGTTTTCAAACTTGATTTTGCAAGTCGAGGGTGAAAATCAGTAGAAAACAACTTGTTGAATGCATTGGTGTTTTGTGACATTGATTTTCAAAAGATAGTTGCAGGTGAAGAAGGGAAAATTTGCAAGCAGTTGGATAGTTCAAGAGACATACCTATAAATGATCATGTTGCCTGTAACAGATCATAAGAATTGAATTTTAATATCTTTCTTTAGTCTACAAGGCTACATTGTAATCTTTCCAATTTGGTTGTAATTCTCATATGTTGCAGGAGATATTGAGCAATAAAATCCACGTGTGTTGACTTTTGGTGTTTTTGATTAGAGGTAAAAATAGGTTTTGAAGGGGCCCGAAACCCTTTACAAAAAAGATCAACTGAAACTAAATAAAACTACACAAACCATATAGCATCTAAAATACAGCACACCATCAACATGACAACAACCAAAAAGGAGGGACAAAAGTAGCAGCACTGCATATTCTTTGGGATATCAATAGCCTCCATGCCGCTCGCCACAACCTTCTTACAGTCATCAATAACTTCAAACAAATCTTTAACAGGAGTCCCAACCTGAACCTTGGTCTTGTTTCACATTCTAGCCCTAGACCCACCCACATTCACCTCACTAATCAAAACATTTTGCTTACCACCAACGTTATCAATAGAAACATCTTCCTCCATAAGCCTACCACCAGCACTAGTATCCTCACCAAGAGAGATCTCCTTGCATTTCTTGGCACTTTCAAAAGGAGAGGAAATTCCAACAGACTCAAACTTCAACGCAAATTTAGTCCCCTCCCCTCCCTGTTGGAATCAAGGAACACTAAGAGGGGGGGTGAATTAGTGTTTTTCAATTTTTAACTTTATTAATCTGATCATTAAAGCACTTATAACATTCAACCAAAAGAAAGATGCATGAACATAAAACAAGCAACCACAACACCATAACACAAGGATTTTTACATGGAAACCCTGTTAGGGGAAAAACCAGGGTGGAGGTCTATCCACAATATTATCTGAGTACTCAAATAAGTGTTTACAAAATGAATGTGCATGCATTCAGGCACACTTCCTAGAGCTCACTGCTCAAATACAAAAGAAGACTCGTTGTCTTACAAAAATATTTGGAATACATCCACAAGATTTGAACTGAGAGAATAGCATCTACTAATTCCTGATTATAGTTCCAGTTAAGCACATTAATCGCTTTCTTGACCTTTTGTCTGATTCTGCTCTTTTGTTGTGTCTGCTTTAATTCAGATCACAAATCCTTTATTACACAAGTGAAACTATGCATAATCGCTCTACAATCCTTCTAACTTTTGCATCACACATCAACACACTTCGTACATACATTAAAATGATATAAATGATCACTTATAAATATTTGCAACTAAAGCTTTAATCAACCACATGTCGACTTCAATAAAACATAAAATATTTACAAATCATTAGCTCAATCCACAAATAATTTTCAATGCGCACCAACCAAAGTTAGCCACAACATAGTGAGGACCCAAACCAATATCCTCGAACACAAAAACACTTAAACAATTACTCCTCGAATATCCGCAACTCGCTACATTCACTTAGTCGGCCTTCTCACATTGTTAAACTGAAAATCAATCAACCGGATCTTATAACTTACACACAAATCGATATGAGGCTCTAAGATTCAAAGATAACATAGATCATACATTGAACGACCTTCCTTGAGATCCACAACTCAAAATGATAACAAAAAATTTGGATATGAATCGATGAACACAACTCTGTCAGATGCTCTGTTCTAGCTTGATAGATAATCACTAATCTTCAATCATACTTCTGTTATGATCAAATGCTGATGTGTGGATCGAATCACTAACTAGGGTTGCCATCAATAACAACACTAGATGACATGTGTAGTGTCTCTTGCCAACAATCTCCCCCTTTGGCATTGATGGCAACACTTAGTGAAAAATGACTAAGTGTCATATCAGTACCAACATGAATTACATTGCAAACCTTCAAAACTTCAAAAACACAACTCCCCCTGAGATGATTAAAGAATTTTTCACTACCCCACTCTCCCCCTTTGACATCAATGGTAAAGGCAAGAATCCACATACCAAAAATCAAACAAAATTGCTATAAACAAAATGCATATATGTACAAACTTGCTTCTACAACTTACATAAACTTTAATATATCTGCAAAATTACTCTTCAACAGGTTCAAACTAGTGTCCCAACTCTTTTTGAGACTCTCCAAAATAGTCATGTGACCACATAACAGATAAGATTGCATCTTTTTTGATTCAAGGTTCACCGGATCACTGACCGCCATAGCATCTTGTGCTTCCTTCAAAGCATTAAGCATTGTATCCATCTTGGGACCAATTAGTCCTCTCAACTCACATACTATTTCAACAATTTTTCCTTCTTCATGCTTCAGAATTTTAATTTTTTCAAGCAGGGATATTACTTGATCTTCTTGCTTTCCAACAGAAATGGTTAGAGGATCAAATGCTTAAGAGATATCTTCTAATTGTTTCTCATTTTCTTTCATTTTCTTTTCAATGTCCTTGGTGAATTTAGACAATGATAAGCATGACTTATAAATGTTTCCACCTTCAGACATAGCACCTTGAATATTCTTTACACAGGTAACTAACAAATATTTATCATTAACAATCATCCCTTTCAACCTACCGAACCTTTTAGCATCAAATTCCTTATGAACCTTATCCATAGCTGACTTCTCAAGTGACTCAAAGTGAGTACTTACATAATTGACAAGTTTCTTCAATTGACCAGATGGAGAATTGGATGAATCCTTGGCATATGAAGGCATATTCTTCTCCAGAATACCAGATGCAATATTTAACAACTCACTATCTTCAATATGAGATTTCAGAATCTCTTCCCTTTCCTTGCCTTGAGCAAATGATGCAACTTTTAGTTTCTCAATGGGAGATAAAGTAGAAAATTTGATAGGACCTTTAATCAATTCAAGATCAAACTCTTCTTATTGCTCTTCCAAAAATTCCTTCACCTCCTTTGTAGTGTCTCTTGCTTCCACATGAACCTCCTTTGCTTTAGCCTTCTTCTCTTCAATCATTGATTCTTCCTTGGCTTTAGAAATCTCTACTTCTTCACCTAACAACTCTTTAGGAGCTTCAGTCTCCATAGGAATTTCAGTGTCATATATATTTAGAGGATTCAGAGTATCCTCAAATGTATCTTATTTTCCTTCTTTTGTTACTAGACCAGATGGAGCATCTTCAACATGCACTTCTTTAGAAATAACATTGTATATGTTCTTTAACAGAATTTCCTTAAGAATTTTCTTAGTGTCCTTTGCAACTTCTTTAGTCAATCTAATCATCAACTTGTTCACCCTTTTTTCTCTTAAAATCCCTTTTAGCTTCATTGAGAATATTCTCTATCTCTTCTATAGACATCACCGGACACAGATCAACAAGTATTCGTTCTCTCATTTGCTCTTCTTTAGTTCTTGCATTCACTCTCCTCATCTCTAAGACTTCATATAGACCTTTGGGTAACTCAGACATTATTTCAATGAGAGTCATATTGAAATTATTCAAATAATTTATTGTCCCTTCCTCAAGAATTCTTTGATCAGCACTATCAAAAGTGTCATACCATTCACAAAGAGGTCTAATATTACCATCCTTAATCAAATTTTTTTCCACTTCTTCTACATACATACCTAGTTTGTCAATTTTCATCTTTTTCTTTGCTTTCTCTTCACTGGAGGGCTTGTCCTTAGTGACTTTTATTGCCTTTGAGCCCTTATGCTTAGTTTCTCTTACCTCCTCATCATATTTAGTTTCTTCATCTTCAAAAACAGCAACATAGACTCTTGTGCTCTTGTCCTTCTTCATCTTTCCTTCTCTACCGAATGCTTTGACTTGAGCTTTCATAGGGCTTGACTTCTTTGCAGGACTAGATGAGATAGCAGAGCTCCTTATGGATCTAGATATGGCAGAGGATGTTGTCAGACTAGCAGACTCAGTTCTAGTTGGCTCTCCTACTTCAGCTTGTTCTCTTTTCCTCCTAGCTTCCCTTACAACTTCAGTTGATATACCCATGCTTTCTGCAAAGGCTTCCACTTCTTTTCTTACTTTCCAGATTATCATTGGCTTCTTCAATTATGTATGAACTTCCAAATTCTTTTCCTCAAAGGTGCCAAACCTTTCTTCTATCGGATCCCGAGGTTTACTCAACAGGTGTTGAGCATATAGCTCCAAAATGTGTTCCTCAACCTCATAACCCATAGGCATTATCCAGACTATTCTAGGATTAGCAGATTCCATCAAACATTGATCAATATCAACCATGAAACAAATTGTATCCTTATACTTCTCCACAACAGAAGTAGGAATTTTTTCCCTAGCTTGCATTTCATTCTGGAAATTCTTAAAGTAACCCCAGATAGCAATTTTTCTAGCTTTACTCTCACCAATTCCATACAAGATGTCTCTAATTTGAACAACTACAGGTTTATCACCTTGCCAATGCACTTTTCCAACTCCAAAAACTTTATTCATGAAATAGAAGAATAAATACAACAAATTACCATACTTGAAGGAATTCTTCTTATCTTTCTTGATTTTGCCAAGATTCTCAATTAACTGGCTTCAGAGTAACTCACACAGGTCATTATCTCCATTTTCCTTAACCATCTACTATGTTGCATAGATTGTTGTACTGGATACAGAATTGTCCCACCTGGAGTGATAAATCTTGTACCCAATAACCATAGAAGAAAATCTGACATCTACTTCAATAATGTCATCAATTGTCATAGCTCTCTTGTCGAACACTGAACCGGTTGCATCTGTGACTGTTTGATTCTTCACAACTTTCAATGTCGGAAACTCACCGAATGAATTTAAACCAGTAAAAATCCTTATAGCTTCCTTTGTGATCTTAAAAGGATGACTTAACCACATAAACTCAGCATGCACTTGGCTCAATATGTATCGAACCCATTCATTTTCTTTAAACACGGGAAATTTCACAATCTGCGTGAATTTCTTCTCCTCCAAAGTCTTAAATTCGAGTTTCACACAAAAATCTTCTCCCACAATGTGATTGGTGTACAAATTCAATAATTGGGAGCTTCCTAATTCTTCAACATTTGCATGAATGTATGCCCTAATATCTTTAATATGCAAAACTCCATACGGAACAAAAGAAAATACACCTAAAGGTTATGTTTCGATGGATTTGAAGGGGTGCCATTTGAATTTTGGAAAGGGCCTATCCTTAATATCAACTACCAACAGAGCAGCCATTTCCAAAAAATTTAAGTTCATGAGTTTTCAAATAAATACCTTTCGTCGGATTAGGGTTTGATCACTGAATCACCTTTAGACTTGTATCTTTGCCAAATTTTACTGCAAAGCTCTCCAACCTTCTTCTTCTCAAGATGCAATGTGACAAATAAGGGATAGAAATGACTTTTTATCATTCGCGCACCTAAATTTTTCATCACAATAATTTTTTTTCCCTAGGTCATCTGGATACCCTGTTCCCATAGACTGTGAAAGAAAATTCTTCTGCGGACCTTCAAGTTTGCATAAATTCTCTCCACAATACATTCCAAAACATCTACACATCACTAATACAATCATTGCAATTTTCCACATTCTGGTACCAACTACTGACCAGGGGTTAAAAGATTTTCTTGAGAACTCCCCCTAGACTAGAGGCCTTAAACTAATTCCCGGAGGAATTACCAAAACCAGATTTTGGTGTGGAATCATTTCCTACAATAGGACTCTTCTTCACCCATGTCTTCTTCATTTGCTTCCTGATATCATCTATAGTAACTTTTCCTTTTCCCTTTTCATCCTTCTACATGTTTTTCCCTTGATTTGTTGGACCCTTTCTTCTTCTACAAAATCTAGCAATGTGACTAAATTTGTTGCAATTGTAGCACACCACATTTCTTTGTCTAGACCAATTGTTCCATTGATTTTCTCTTGATCTACATTGGTTAGAAATATGGCCAAATCTATTGCATGTATAACATCTGGCATCTCTATTGAGAAATTTGTTTAACATATTTTTGCATTCATTTGACTTATGACCATACTTATTGCAATTGAAACACTAATTGGAGAATGATGGACCACTTGAATTCATTCTACTTCTACATTGAGTAGCCATATGACCCAATTTATTGCAAACAAAACAATAACCATTGAATCTTTGAGTATTAGGTTTTCTTACCGGATACCTTCCAGCTTTGTTCATCTAATTTCTGTGCCTAAATCTCCTTTGTCCAGATCCAGAACTTTCTCCTTTCTCATATCCAAGACCTCGGTTGTCACTTCCAGTCCTCTGACTTTTAATCGGTTCATCAAGATTAGATGAGATAATCTTGAACTTCTCCTTGAATTCATTTGCAGTAGCAAGTTCATCTCTAAGATCAACAATCTGTTTTTCAAGCTCTTCTTCATTATTTTTGGATTTTTCCAATTCAAGCTCCAACTAATTGAATCCATTAGTAATTCAACTGCATTCTTCAATTTTTTCTTTCAAGGACTGAGTAAGCTTCTCTTCATTCTTCTTTATGTCTTCAATATCCTTTGTCATCCTCATCACAATATATCACATCTCATGCTTCAGGACAACATTATCTTTGGTAAGCTTTTCACATTCCTCTGTCTTTTCCTTCAAGGCTTGACTTAGGTGTTCACCTTCCATGCTCTTACTTTCTTTCTGTTTAAGATGATCACAAAGTTCCTTTCTCTTTTCCCTTAACTCATTGATTTTATCTTTCAATGATTGAATGAATTTATCAGCATTCATGAGGCTTGCCTACAATTCCCAGACTTCAAATTTGGACTGATCAAGATCATCTAGAGCCACCAAAAGTTGTTGTTGAAGACTGCTTGAATCCATTGAATCACTTTCTCGGATCTTCCCCAAGCTTTTAAATTTCTTCTGAGGAACTAAGCTCTGATACTAATTGTTGGAATCAAGGAACACTAAGAGGGGGGGTGAATCAGTGTTCTAAAAATTTTAACTTTATTAATTTGATCTTTAAAGCACTTATAACATTCAACCAAAAGAAAGATGCATGAACATAAAACAAACAACCACAACACCATAACACAAGGATTTTTACGTGCAAACCCTGTTAGGGGAAAAACCACGATGTAGTTCAATCCACAATATTATCTGAGTACTCAAATATGTGTTTACAAAAGGAATGCACATGCATTCAGGCATATTGCCTAGAGCTCATTGCTCAAATACAAAAGAAGACTTGTTGTCTTACAAAAACAATTGGAATACATCCATAAGATTTGAACTAAGAGAATAGCATCTACTAATGTCTAATTACAGTTCCAGTTATGCACATTAATCACTTTCTTGACCTTATGTCTGATTTTGCTCTTCTGTTGTGTTTGCTTTAATTTGGATCACAAATCCTTTATTGCACAAGTGAAATTGTGCATAATCGCTCTAAAATCCTTCTGAATTTTACATCACACATCAACACACTTCATACATACATTAAAATGATATAAATGATCGCTTATAAATAACTACAACTAAAGATTTAATCAACCACATGTCAGCTTCAATAAAACACAAAATATTTACAAACCGTCAGCTCAATCCATAAATAATTTTCAATGCACACCAATCAAAGTCAGCCACAACATAGTGAGGACCCAAACCAATATCCTCAAACACAAAAACACTTAAACAATTACTCCTCGAATATCCGCAACATGGTACATTCACTTAGTCGGCCTTCTCACATTGTTAAACTAAAAATCAATCAACCGAATCTTCTAACTTGCACACAAATCGATACGAGGCTCTAAGATTCAAAGATAACATAGATCATACATCAAATGACCTTCCTTGAGATCCACAACTCAAAATGATAACAGAAAATTTGCATATGAATCGATGAACACAATTCTATCGGATGCTTTGTTCTAGCTTGATAGATAATCATTGATCTTCAATTAGACTTCCAGTATGATCAAATGCTAACATGTTGACTAAATCAATGACTAGGGTTGCCATCAATGACAACACCAGATGACATGTGCAGTGTCTCTTGCCAACACACCCTTCTCCAAATTAGTAAAAATCCTCTCCATTTGGTCCTCAAGGTTGAGAATTATTTCCTCAAGAGTCTGCTTCATCTTCAACGTTTCATTTGCCACAATTTTCAAACATTCAAACAGTTCATCAATCTAATTTTGAATCCAAGACTCACCAGCTTTACTCATCGCACCCCAAACTTTAACATTGGTCATGTTAAGTTCATGAAATACCCATTTAAACAATTTGAACAAAACAATGGATCCATCTCTAGTCGTCCCAAGAACATCAAAAATATCTTCATAGTGAAAGTTAAAAACACCCTTACCCACAGCATCATCCTCCTGGGAGGAGCTTACCTTGTCTTGACTAACACAGGCATCCTTACCCTTACCAGCAATAACCGAAATTTGGATTTTTCGTTTAGAATCAACAATATCCTCAACAAAAAACTTCTTTCTCTTCTACAAATCCAAGTCCACACTTGGGGAATCCACAGCATCCTGCCCACTAGCCACCTTAATGGGAGAAGTAGCTTGCATCTCAAACAACTGGCTCACAGACCTAACAACCAATTTCTTGTTACTATCCACCTCCAAATCCTTCCTTGGATTAGTCCCCAAAACAGGGGGTGGCGAGGACACCTTACCAAAAATTTCAATCTTATCCTTCAAGCATCTACTCCGCTTTTCAGCAACATTATCCTCACTACAGTTTCATAGCCCTTATTAGGGCTCGACACCCCTTTCGTAGACTTACCCCCTTCAAGGGGTTGCAAAACCACCTCCATGGAGGCAAGAGAATTAGGGACATAATCCGCATCCTCCTCAGAAATTGACTCCTCTTCTAGGACAAGTTTCCTCTTTTTCCCTTTCTTGTTAATCGGCTCCTCTTTAGAGACCGTTTCATACTCCATAGCTGACTTCTATTGCTTACCCTTCGGAGTAGCAATCGGTTTAGACACCACAAAAGCTTTAGCATAGTCAAAAATTAATAAAATGATCCCCACATGCAGTACTAGATTTTTGGGGTTCCTTTTGTGGTCCTTCGGACCATAATCCAACAACGCCAAGAGATTAAAAGGAAAATAAATTCTCTTTTTATGGAAAAAATGATTAAGCAAAACAAAATGGTAAGCATTTACCATAGAGAAACAACCTTCGAGGGTAATATACCTCATAATTTCCTCAACCACATCCCCCCAAAGTGCCTTGAGCGAGTTGCACTGGTACCCACCACTCTTAGTCATCTTAAGGTCTTGTCCTTCATTCCCTTTGAAAAAGATTTGCATGGCCACTTGCGATTCTTCTTGTCTCTATAAACCTTCTTTACATCTGTAGACAACCCAGTGATATTGGCTATAAAATCCTCATTCACATTTTTTGTTTCACCTAGTTTCAAAACCCTATTCTTTAGCAAACAAAGTTGTTTCCTACGGGTTGCTTCCATGCAACCTTTCCAAATAAGTAGTAAGCCCACCTTTCTTTAATACATGCCACACCTCCTTTTTCTTAACAGTCTCACAGGAGAAAGGCTTCGCACGATTTCTATCACCTCCCATGGCACCAAAATTTGTAGAGCCGAGAAGCTTGAGAACCTTGAAATCAATGAGGAGAAACCTTGAGAAGGAAAACCAAAGAATACCCACAATCCAGGTGACAACGGAACTATGGCAGGGAAAAATAATGAGCCTAGAGTTCCATCACATACGGATATCAAATAAGGTACCATCAACCTGATCCATATCTAGCTTACCATCACTCCACATAATAACCTGCCATGTTAAAATAGTCATGCAAGCCTGAGCCTTAATTTCATCAACCAAGTTAACTATTTTGACAATCGTGATTAATACACGCAATAGCCTCCATACATAGGGGTTCGTTCACAGCCCATTCCCTAATACCCCTAACACAAAGATTTGCGAAAACATCAGCTAATCCATTTCCTTCTCTCAAAATATGAGATATTTAATACTCATCGAAGGACTTGAGGATATCAATAGCATCCATAATCAAAAGTTCAATAGTCCATGAAGGGGCAGCACAATTCTTCAGATTATTAATAATATTGAGGGAGTCCCCCTCAAGCCACACTTTCTTGTAACCTTTCACTTGAGCCAACTTCAAGCCATGATAATGTTGACTTTTCGTGTTGATCCATTTAATTTCTAGAAAATTGTTTGTTGTGTGTTTGAAGTTTGTTGAGAATTGTAGGTGTAGACAATAAAAATTGTCTTAATTAAATAATCTTATTATTTAATTAGATTAACCTCATTCCTCTAAGTTCACATTCCTTCTTATCCATATAATTAAATAATTTTCAATATTTAATTATTTTAAACTATTCTCTAAGGATAATTAAACAATTTTAATTGTTTAACTAATTGACCAATTTTTAAATAATTATCTTTAATTATTTAATCTCCAATATTCTTCATCTAAATTAAATAAATATGTTTATTTATTTAATTAACTAATTTCTAAATTCTTCCAAAATTAAATAAATATTTGTATTTATTTAATTATTCATGTGAGTGCAAATAAATAAATTTTATTTATTTATTAAACTTGCATTCTTTTCAATCTTTCTATCTTTTTCTTCTTTCATCTTTCTTCCATTTTGGACTCTAAATCTTTCCTAAATCATCAACTTTCCTAAATCTTTCTTCATAGCATTTACCTCGAAGAACAAATTATTCCTATGCGACATAGTCCTTGGAGATCATATGCTAATTCTGCTATCTAATAATCCTCATGTCTCCTATCTTTTACCAAAATCAATCCATTATCCTTCCATACCTATTTCTGGACTTGGCTTTCCCTTCTCATTGGTTTAAGGATTCTAATTTGCTTATCCAACATCCTTCCATCATCTCATTCAATCCCGAAAAGAAGTCATTCCAAATGCAACCAGCCTAATCCATACAATCCTGCTATACATCCTAGTGGATCATCCAAAACACTCATTGGCTTCATTTCTAGTCTTGCTGCAAACCTTGATCCTTTAGTCACTTTGTCATCAATGGGATGTATTTCCAGTCCTCACGTTGTTTCAGGATGTGTCCTTCACACATCAAACAACAACATCATCATCATCATCATCACATGTCAATTGGTTTTCAGCTTGACTAGAAGCAAGATCATGGTTGTCCTTGGATTCTTGTGCATGCTTGCTTGCTTGTTTATAGGCATCATTCATATGCATTCGTCACAATCCTTATAGTCACCCTTCATAAAAAAATTATCCTCTATTATCTTCATGTCTTCCAAAGTAATGATTAACATTATGCGCCATAACACTTATCCCATCCCATCCCTATTGGTTAGTCTTATACTTGACTAGGGAAATTTTCTAACACTTGACTTCATTAGATTTTACACTTGTCATTAGATATCAAAACATTTGAAAAAGACAAAAAAAATCAAAACATTCCAAAAGACAAAAAAATAAAAACATTCCAAAAACACAAAAAAAATCAAAACATTTCAAAAGACAAAAAAATCAAATATCCACAAAAAGACAAAAAAATCAAAACATTTTGAAAAGGAGAAAAACATCATAAAACTTCAAAACTTCAAAAAAATCATATAACTTCAAAAATCCAAAAAAGACAAAACATGTCAAAACCCAAAAAACATTTAGATAACTTTCAAAAAAATCCCAAAAATAGCGTCAAAGTTAGTCATGTCAGTCTTTGTCATTGTCGAACTGCGTTGCCTCTATGACTGGATGTAGGCAAGGCCATCTGTTGATGTGCCCCCGAGGCATTAGGTTAGTCTTTAGGTGTTGTCAAATAAAATCATGATTCAATCCTTTGTCATTGAACAAAAGTCAAGGGTCATGTTGAACTACGAGGTCTTTGTGCATTGCTACGTAGGGAAGGCCATCTATCGATGAACTCCCGAGGCCCCCTAGGTCAATCTTTTAGGGTTCATCAAGTCAATCAAAATAAATCAGACACTGTTAACTTAGACACAACATAATCATTTGAACTTCAAACACAAATCCTGAATCAATATGACAAGCAAGCCAACAAGTCTCTAAGTCAAATTAGTCATTTGTCAAATCAATCAAACCAGTCAAATCAACCACAACCAATGGTCATATACAAGATGTTTCCTTCTTGAAACCAAACCTTGTCACTATCCCACTTTGTCATTTGCCTTATACAAGTAGTTGCATGATCGAAACCAGACTTGAGGTCTTATATGACATGTTTCATCTACTGAAACCAGGCCTTGTCAAAATAGTCCACCCATCGCTCACTTCATCCCTTAACACACTGGCAAACACTTATTGGCAAATAATTTGAATGACTGTTGACCTTGTTGGTCTATTTTGTCTTATCTTGTGGATTTTCTTTGGTCATGTTACTAGCCACCTCGAGAATGTCCTCCGAAGGATTTAGAGGAGCGATGATGTCTCATGACTCATCTTTTATTTGATTGTTGTATGCGGTTTGTCTTGACAAAAAGACTGGGGCAACTTTACCCTAAATATGAGTTAGGACATTCCTTGTTTGTGGTTGTCTATTTTACAAATGGATGACCTTACACACCTTGGTCTATGTCATACCATGGTGTTTGTTTTCCATTTGTCATATTTTATTGCTCTATGATGATAAAGCACTATGACATGCACAATAGGCTTCATCAACTTCATTTTCCTTCATATCTCTTTTTCATTTATCATTTCTTCCATCATCCATTTCCTTCATCATTTCATTTTTTTTCATCATCCTTATCTATTCTCCTCTATCATTTTTGTCCTTCATCTTCTAGTCCTCTCATCCATTTTGAGAGCACACTCATGTTCTTTGAACCCACATGTCCTCTTGAGGGGGCATACCATTACCTCCTCGTCATCCTTCCTCATCCTACTTTCACTAGGGAATATCTTTCTTTGAAACAATGCGACAGGCTACATTGTCTCAAAGAGGGGAAAAATGTAGACACTCAAAATTTTTCCTCGCAATCGTCCTATTTTTTGTCTATTAATTAAATGGATATTATTATCTGTTTAATTAATTCATTTAAATACTTTCTTTTATTCATTCATCAATGCATTTATAAGCATTTATCCATATTATAAGCAATTATTTATAAGCACTTATCCATCACCATAATCAATCACTTATCCATCAACATAATCAACCATGTATCCATCTGCATAATTAGTCATTTATCCATTTCATATTACTCCATTTTGTATTAATCATCAAAATATTCATACATGAACCTTTATCCATTTACATATTTCATTAAATAATTTAAATTCACAAAATCATTTAATCCATTTAATTCATTAAATCATTCATCTATTAATTTGAAAATCCACTTTAAATATAATTTCAAACCCACATTATATCATAAACCCACTCATTTATTTCTCATTTCAAATCAATTTTAATATGCATTTCTCCACTTCAATCTTTTATCCCACATCTCTCGCATAACTTGAATTCACCTCGTGAATTCATCTATAAAAGCCCCCTCCCTTCTCACCAAAAATCATATACATTCAATTTGGAGATTGAATTTTGATCATATAATCCTTTCTTCCATTCATCATAGCCTCTTGTTGCACTTGTGCTTGTGAAAATCTAAGAGCACCAAATGCATAAATCAAGATCTTGGTGAATAGTAGAACAATGGAGTTAGTTTTCTTTTGAATGCATGTTTTTTGGTTTTGCATAGTTTAGTTTACATTTTTGCATGTGCTTTCATTTAAAAAAGCTTCATTGATGTTATGTTGAAATCTTGATTTTGGGTTTATAGGTTAAATCATTCAGTTTTCAGCATACACAATAGGAACTCTCTTGCATCAGGAACTTCATCTTCCAAGTGAGGTGACACATATCGCTTCAACTAAAATTAACATTAGCCACATTGTGGATTCCAAGTTGGGATGGTAGACCAAGTTTGAAGGCATAATCAAATCTGTTGGATAATGGTATAAAGCTCATATCAAATAGGTTTGATCTTATGACATTGTTGATCTTTGAACCTTTGTTTTTGTATATAAAGTCATAATTTATCCACAACTATGAAGTTAGACGGGATGTGATGCTTAGCATGAATTTCCTTGTACTTATCCTGAGAAGTATGAAAAGTTGCTTGTACTTGTGCATGAATCTTTGTTTTTCTTGAATAAATTGAGAAGCTTGGCCTTGTTTCTTTTGTTGGTGTGATGAATATGTTGGAGGAAGATCAATTAGAATCTCATATGGAGCAAGAGGTTGATATCCATAACATACCCAAAAAGGAGAATGGCTTGTGGAGGGAGGTGTAACCTGATTATAGCTATGTTGCAAAACATGAAGATATGTATCACATTGATTATTCTTGTTGTAGTAGATCATAAGAGACTAATATTAAAGTTTGATTCACAACTTTAGTTTGGCCATCTATTTGAAGAGGAAAAGCTATAGAATATCAAAGTTGACACCCTAAAAGCTTCTAAAGTGATTTCTAAAAGTGATTAAAAAATATGGAATCAAAATTAGAAATAATAGGAGGCAAATCAATTGACACCATACATTACTAAAAAAATAATTTTGTGGTCTTATGAGCATGAATAGTTTTCTTGCAAGGAATGAAGATGGATATCTTTAAAAATTGATATACCGCTATAAAATTAAAATCATGTTGTATCAATGCAATAGGCAACCCATTAATAAAATCCATTGAGATATACTCTCATGGCCTAGAGGGAATAGGAAGACGTTGATACAAACAACTTGTTTGTAATTAGTAGGCTTATCTTGTCTATAAAGAGATCATCAATGAATGAAATCTTCCACTGTCTTCCTCATGGAGGTCCAATACAAGTATCATTGTAAATGTTGTAATGTTTTGATGGTGCCAAAGTGTCCCCATATGAAGAATAATGTGCCTTTTTTGTTGGTACGTAAATTGAGCTTTATATTAATCTTCAAAAAAGGATTATAGATTACATTTTGAATAGACACCACATGTCCAAAGCTTGTTCCTTCATGCTTTTCTGTCAAAAAAACCAGAGACACCTAGCAACCCAATTCCTAAGAAACTACAAACATCTAGAGACCCCATGAAAGCACCCAAAACTGCAAAACATTACAAGATTGCCTTTTCACCACCCTAGCCCAGAAGGAAGAGTTTCATGTCAATGCCTACGGCCACCCACAAAAAGCATGCATGTGGGTAAAGAGAAATCACCTTGCCTGCCGTCGTTGTGCTTAGAGGAACAAAAAAACTAGAGAGATCTTGAAACCACCAACTTCATTCTTCAAATTTGACTCCCTCTGCGACTAGGTACTCACAAAAATGCCATCGCCAATCTACCCTGCCAGTCGGTTCCAAGTACAGATGATGCTTGAGAAAAATGAGGCCACATCTAGCCCGGTTCTTGTGCTCTTGCAATGCATCCTATTTCAGGTCCAGTAGGAATGGGTATCTCTTCACGTATACCCCAAGAAGAAGTGCCATGTGCATATCCCTCGGTCACGAAAGCCCCACACCCAACTTGGCTATGATAATCACGTCCGAGTCCACATCTCCTAGCATCATTCTTCAAATTCAACTCCCTCCGCAATTAGGTAGTCATGGAAATGCCATCGCCAATCTACCTCACCAGCCGGTTCCAAGTACAGACGACGCTTTAGAAAAATGAGGCCACACCTAGCCTGGTTCTTGTGTTACTGCAATGCATCCTATTGCAGGTCCAGTAGGAATGGGTATCTCTTCACGTATACCCCAAGAACAAGCGCTTTGTGCACATCCCTCGGTTGCAGAAGCCTCACACCCAACTTTGCTATGATAATCACATCCTCCACACCTCTTATTAAATCACTCATGAGTATTTTTTGTGTCATCAGTAGAGTGACTACTTTGGGAACCTCCAAATCCAGGAGAGCAGCCACGAAGCGCGATGCAATGTCCGCATTTGTGTGATATCTCTATTGACTCCATATATTCACTGCCCGACAGAAGCTGTGCCGCTCCCAGCACCATGGGATCCCAGTCCCTGAAGACATACTTTAGTCTATTGTAGGATATGTGGCCAAAGAAAGCCTAGAGCTTTCGTGTGGCTCTGATACAAACCGACATCTCCATTGCAAGGTGATGTTGAAGTCTATACGACGATGGAAGGTGATCGGGGTATAAATACCCACTCTCGCCCACAAAACGTGTGTGGAGACGTCACACCTGAGCACCATAGCCTTCAACTATTAAAACTCCGCTACGACTGACCTTTCCCACGCTTCAAACAACTAAACCTGCAAACAATTAATGTTTGAGCTCACCTTCTTGTCGTTTGTATTGTGCCAGTCTGGCCAGAATGTTCTGGGCTCCATCCCAGTGACATGTAGGACCTCTGCCACCCACACTACCACAGGAAGAATAATGTGCCTTATTAATTAGCATTAATTGAGCAAAATTAGTAAGAACATAATTATTTTAGGTTATATAGCTAATGAACCATCTCTAATCGTGTAGACAAAGAAAGGGGCTTGGTTGGTGATAATGGGATGTTGCGAAGCATATATAACTAGTCCAAAATATGCATAAGAAGAATATAAGACATTTTTAATTCTCATATAGATAACAAATCTAATTTCTAAGATCTGTAATATTTTGGTTGGAGGGTGGCTCAATAAATCAACAAATTTATTAAATTTATTGGTATTATGCTTTTTATATTTAATGACTAAGTGAAACTATTGAATATATTTATGCACTAGATAGTATTGCTATTAATCTATGTTTAGAAATTTGTATTTTGTATTTTGTATTTTTAAATGCTATGCAGTATGGAATAAATGTCTCTTTTTAAAAAAATTGTTTACTAAAAAATTAAGTTATTTAAACTTATGTAAGAAAATCACAAATCATTTTCTAATATTTTTTAAAATACATTTGGAATCTACACATGAATATCAAAAATCACTAGTTCACATTATCTTCAAATTCTTAACAATTTAGTTGTTATGGATGATAGAAAGTGAAAACTTGGTTTAAACTACCAATTTCAATGTCTCACGATTGTGAGATCACCCCATGGTTTCTTTTCACATAAATTCATGAATTGTATGTCATTTTTTGTGAATTTGTAGTTGTAACACCAATACTTGTCATTTATCTCTCAATATCAAAAATGACTTGAATATTCTTTCATTTTGTGAAATATTGTGGCATTATGCCATGTTTTTGGGTATTTCATAATTTGTTTATTTTCATTGAAGCTTGCAAGTCATCTATATATAATTGTGGCTACATCTAGTGAAATATAGATTGGTTTCATGATTTCCAGTTGCAATTGTGTGTTAATTTGAACAATTTTCTTAAGTAAGATTTCTAACCCTTATCTTCTCTCCCGCCCCCCCTTTTTCTATTTTCATTGTTTGACTTAAATTCTCAAGCATCAATAAACAAAAAAATAGATGCTATGAACCTTTTTTCTAAGACAAATCCAATATTGTGGCATTATCCATGTTTTTGGGTATTTCATAATCTCTTAATTTATTTATTTTCATTGAAGCTTGCACCATCTATATATAATTGTGGTTACATCTAGTGAAATATATATTGGTTTCATGATTTCAGTTGTGAGTTTGTGTGTTAATATGAACAATTTTCTTAAGTAGGATTTATAACCCTTCTCTTTTCCCCTTTGCTTTTTCTATTTTCATTGTTTGACATAAATTCTTAAGCATCAATGAACAAAAAATTAGATGCTATGAACCTTTTGTCTGAGACAAATCCAATATCAAAATTTTTCTAAGTGTTTGAATCTAGATAACCCTAGATTTTGACTACTATGTTCCATAAAAATCCCCTATTAAGCAGTATCTACAATTAACTTTTGAAATTATCTTGTACATCAAGACATTGAATTTGAAAATCAAGACAATCAAATTTTGTTTTCAAGAAATGGTTTTTTTTCAAGAGAGGTAAGATTTCTTGTGAATTTTATCTAAGTCAACCATGACCAACACACACATCGATAGTTCCTCTACCTATTATGCAATATGGTGTACTTTGAAAGGATTTTGCAAATCATTCCATTATATTTGATAAAAATAAAGATATTAATATTATTTAAATTTAATTATTTGTTTAATCTAAAAATATGATATGATGATACATTTAAGCTCATATTAATATTTGAAAGAGAGAAGATATGATATGACATTTGATCTCATATTATTAGAATATTATAATTGAGGAGGGGGAACATCTCAATTCATAAAACTCTTAAGTTTGAGTAGAATAGTGTTTTAAATGGACTTGCTTCTTTCAATTCTAACATTACCTCATTTATTAGCCTTTTATAGAAAACAATAAGTATAGGCCACCATGGCCAGCTCTACCATTTTCCATATTACATTTTTATTATATTGTTTTAGTGGAGTAAAATTTGATATATTCTCTATGCCTCCCTTTAATAGAGATGTTCTGACTTTCTATAAAAAAAAGTATCTTATAACTGAGTAGTAGCATTCAAGTTCTAATATTAAATATTTTAAGCTACCACATTCTATAAATATTTTGGAATAATAATTGAAAATAGACTTTTAATCATTTTAGAGAATATAAGATTTTTGTAAATCTCTATTATAACTATCTGGATGTGTACTTTCTCCCTATTAGAAATTGATATTCTATACTTTGATGTTAATCATTTCTCTAAATTTACATCAACCATCTATAATGACGATAACTTTTTTGTACATGATTGCGACTTTTTTGTATATTATTTATAAATTAATGTTGGTGTGTAAAATAAAAATGAAGTGTTCAAGTTGATTATAATTTTTAATATGTATATATTATTTTGAAATAACTATAACATTATAACATTATTGGAAAGATCATGTCTTAAAGAAAAATGATGGGTATCTTAAAATTATGATTATTTATGATAAATTATAATCGTTTTAAACTTGCTTCAAAAAACAAAAAACATCACAATTCAATTAAAGCACTAATAAATATAGCTACAAAAATTTGATCCTATCATCTATTTTTAAAATTAAATTCAACATATATGAAAATTTTCAAAAGATTTGATAGTCAAAGTTCTTTCATCTTAAGACTGAAAGTACCATAAACATTTTTATTTATTTATAGTTCCATTATTCAAAGAGTAAGTGTATAGTACACTTGGTAATAAGATCATATTTGTATCTATCAACCATTTGAACATATAAATTACTTATTTATAATTCTATCCTTCAAAAAGTAAATGTCTTATACTTGGACCATAAATATTTGAATATTGTCTATCCAATCCTAAAAACGCACCTTTGAATCTTTGACAGTGGCGCCCCTCACTTTACTTCTTATGGGACTTGAACTCTGAATCATGACAACCATGATTCCACCATATGACAGCAAAGATATAAGCTGAAATCATATAGCTTCCTAGCCTTACAGGTACAAACATAATCAATTCAATGACCCCTTTCAAAATGGAATCAGCAGGCAATAACCCAGGAGATAAGATGCCTAGCACATGCCCCTTAAGGCTGGTTGCTGCCAAAAACTTTCCCTGTTTGGCAGCTTTCAGAGTAGCCTTGGCTACATCTCTTGGATCCTCTGCCCGGCTCCTATTGTAGAAGGAGGTCTTATTTTTTATGTATGAAAACTTAGGATCTGATCTGCAATCTGCACACAACCGATACAAGTGAATTGCATTGGGCATAAAGAAAGATGAGAAGCTCTAATCAGCCCCCCAAAAAAGCTTTTTCCTTTGGATATGCATAAGTAATCAAAGATCAATAGAATCCCGATTGTTAACCACTAATCATGAGGGAGAAAACAATCATGAAACAAATATTTTCATTGAACTTTTATTTGGGTTTTAGGTTAGGATGTGATCTGACACCTACCTTCGATTTCATTTAGCATCTGAGTTTCTACAGTTCCTGGACAGACAAGAGAGACTCCAATGTTGTATGGAAACAGTTCAAGCCTGAGACTTTCTGCAAGCCCTCTGAGAGCATATTTGGTACTGGTGTAAATCCCACTCCCATACAAAGGGTACTGCAGAAACATATCCACACATCAGAATAACACGTAAAAACATTTAATGATATCAAGTTTCCACAATCTATATTGATTATTGCTAGATGATTTCTGGATTTGATTGTGTAAGAATTTTTGTATCAACGTATCAGATCACATTCATCCATTATAGATGATTTGTGGATTCGACTGTACAAGAAATTTTGCATCAACATACCGGATCACACTCTGTCATCCATCATCAGAATAGCTGAGATGGATCACAGAATGTAATCTGATGCAGAAATTCTTACACAATCGAATCCAAAAATCATCTAACAATAATGTAAAAACATATGTACATACGCATGAAATTGTATCAGTTAGAAGCGAAAGCAGAAGACAATGTGGATATATGTGGATTATAGCAAAAGCTAGACCCGAATTTACAAGCATGGGTGTAGGTTTAAGAAATTGTATTAAATTTTTCACCCAAATGCGTTAAGTCTAAGTAGCTATTCAAGATATTAGGTCAAAAGTCAGACCCAAATCAAGAAGTCTGGGTGGGTGGTTAATGAACTTTATGAGAATCAAAACCCAAATGCAGAAATGTAAATGGTTGTGTATGAGATTTTTTTTACCAGTGAAGCAAGTGAACCCATGAAGACAATGGCCGAGCCCTGGCAATGGCTGCTCCTCTGCTTCATCAATGGCAGAGCCGCATGGACTGTGTAGAGGGTGCCAGTTAAGTTTGTCCCAACTATGGCAGCAACTTTGTCAATGGGGACTTGTTCGAGATATGAAATCTTGGTCACACCCGCATTGCAGACAAGTATGTCAACTGGCCTCCAATGAAAAGCTTCATTAATGGCTCTGCAAATGGCTTCATAATCACTTACATCTGCAACCTGCAAAAAATATGAGAAGAGAAAACAAAAATGAAAAAAAGAAATAGTTTTGTGCTACCATCTATCAATACATAAAATAAATAAGGAAGCATTGGTTGATTTTTTAACCTTGATATTGATCCGTTCCTTATCACACCCTTCTTCCCTTACTATTTCTTCAGAGGCCTTGCGAAGCTTAGATGAATCCCTTGCCACCAAGGTCACATAAGCACCTTGCAAAATTGCTTCCTTGGCAATCTCAAGTCCAATGCCACTAGAGCCTCCTGTTATCAGGACATGTTTGCTCTGCAAGCTGTGCATAATGGCCTCTTTGCTTTGTGACGAAAGAAACCAGAAGAGAAATGAGTTGAATGGTTACTGTAGCAATGAATGAAAGGAAAGTAAATGCTAATGTTTGTCACATGATGGGTCATAACCAGAGTACGTTTTTTTACTTTAGGGTAAGTGTGCATTGATGAGGAAGTCAGTCTCCATCAATGAAATATAGGAGCAATCTTTATGAGCTATTTTGAATATGTTTTAACCATTTAAGGGAAAAGAGCCAATTGCTAACCATGATTCAATCGCTGTTTACTCTATGCTCATCTTACCCTCTAATAACCATTCGCATTTTACTCATTACAATGTTTTAATTATGTCAATAAAAAATTACAAA
>VDFB02116624.1:0-46064 GCA_007258455.2 Sequoia sempervirens | reverse complement strand
AACTCATAGACAATAAATGTCACTTGAGCATAATCTGGAATATTCCATAAATACTCTAAAATCCAACAAACTCCTTCACAACAACTTTCACCTAAGGAATGCACACACCCAATACACTCAAAAAAAAATTCCATACACTGTAACTTAAGAAATTGACTTCCAAAGCACCAAAACTCAAACAACTTAGACTAAGAAAGATACCAACACTATTGGCATGCCTTCATATCCACAAGACCTGAAACCAAATTGTAGAGAAACATGGCTCAGAAAAAACATTTCTCCCAAACACCTCTGCAATACACTGTTCACACACTAGTGAACACAACTTCTTCTACACGACGATCTAGCACACTAAATTTGAATACAAAACCTCTGACCACCTTAGATCAACATAGCTAAAATGCATAGGTATATCTTTAACCTAGAAGAAATGTGGAGCAACACCAAAACACTACTCACTAGTAGAATTTGGAAAATAAATGACTAGGTGACTAAAAAATTTAGTCACAACAACTAAAAATGACTAAATTCTACTCATTTTTTATAACTCAACTATAAATGAGTAAATAAATGACTAATTTGGTCGTTGACTCAAAAATTATTTAGTCATAGAAATAAAAATGACTAAATAGTTATTCATCAAATCCAAAGTAGACAATTTTTTAAAAAAATAATTCGGCCAAATATTAGTGTGATGTATTCATGTGCGCAATGTATTGGCGTGATTATTCATGTTCATTGCAGATTCATTCATCTCACTTGACCTCACTTCATTTTTTCATTACAGACCTCACTTCATTCATTAGCCCGGCATGAGGCGTTTTGATCAGTTATAGCAACTACTTGCATGGACGATAAGGATTCAGAGAGGACCTGGAGACTTCTGAAAAGGTGGGAAAGGGAAAGGAATTCAAAGTTTGTTACAATGAATTTGAATTCGTCGAGGTCCTCTATAGCGAAATCATATTTGGGGACACCCTCTGCAACGAATTCAGAGGTAATTCAAAACCCTCATTACATTAAACACAAGTTTTTAAACTCATTACAATCTACTGCTCTTAATAAGTTCTTTTGCAATCTTGCCACTATTCTGCTTCATAATGTGCTCAAGCTAAATATAATAAAATTTGGGTGTCAGTGCCAAATTAGAATTTCCTCAAACAATTTTGATATATTTTCATTGCAAGCACAAACTGTCCTTGTGCAAAGTAAACATTTTCTAGATTTACCCACACATCAAGCATTTGAACAAAGATGTTTCCTATTGTAGCTTCTTGTACCTATGTAAAAATTTCCTTTGCAATATCAAATTGACCCCTTTCAGCTAGCACAATGGCTACCTCATTTGTAGCATAAACATTTCCTAGTTTTTGTGCCAACACTTTACAATATAGTTCTCTAGCCATCTCAATATGTTGTGCCTCCACCTTTGGATCCCTCCTCTCATTGCGAAAAGCTGCAAAATAATTCCAATTTCCATGTGAAATGTCAACATAAGAATTCTTTACATCTAATTCACTTTGTGCAGCTTTAATTGTTTCTTTGTTTTAAGCCAATCATCTGTTTTCAGTTCCATTTTTCCAAGCCTAAGCCATGGCTGCAAGATGTAGATATGCATCCACATAATCACGAAACTTGAACAATATTAGCCTGTATAAAAGATTTGATTTTTTAGTATCATGTAGCTATTCAAAACAACCTAGCAAGATTAAATAGTGTTGTGACTTTATCCCATGGTAACTCAAGTGAAACACCACCTTCTTCTAGTCGATGGAAGAATTTCATATCCTTAAAGAGCATAGGAAAAATTGCAAAATTAGCACTGGGGCTTTTATTTATGAATTCAACCCAAATGCCATTTCCTAATGCCTCCATAAAAGTTTTTTGAGCCAACTCTAGTTCATCACGCTCAAAATGAAGAACCCCAATGTTGTTTAACAATTGAATGGGTACTTCTTCTCTACTCTTCTTCAGAAGAGACTTTGACATCTTAAGAGAATCTAAGGCTGCATTGGGGTTTGATGATATTAATAACTCACCCATCTTGATAAATGCATGGGCATCATGTGGATCTATGCAAGTTTCCTTTCTTAAAATTTCCAAAGCCTTCTCTTCCTACCCTTGCTGAGCATATATATGGCCTACAACTTTTAATCTCTCCGCAGTTCTTGGGTGGACCTCCAAAACCTTTTCAAAATTTGAGAGAACTCTTAAGATCTTCCAGCTTCAATTGAACCTATCCACAAAATCCTGTGGCCTCTAGCTTTCCTTGAAAAGTGGTGTCATAATCACCTTTACTATGATAAGATCGTGCAAGATTATAATATGAATGATATTTCATGAGAGGGTGGTCAATTGAAACAAGAGTTGTCTCAGTCAACTGTTCCACAAGAAAATGTTTCCTTGTGAAGAAAAATGGTTTGCTATATGATTCAATGCCATTGCACAGGAGTATAGGTATGAATTCAAAGGCTCTATGCATATTTTCCATTCCTTTGTAGACACTTTTACCTTTTTCACTAGCTGAGAATCCTACAAGTAAAAAATGCACAAAATTGACCACAAAGATTTATGTAGAGGCAAAACATCATTTCCTAATGCCTCCATAAAAGTTTGTTGAGCCAACTCTAGTTCATCACACTCAAAATGAAGAACCCCAATGTTGTTTAACAATTGAATGGGTACTTCTTCTATGCTCTTCTTCAGAAGAGACTTTGGTGTCTTAAGAGAATCTAAGGTTGCACTGTGTTCTAACGATATTAATAACTCACCCATCTTCATAAATGCATGGGCATCAAGTGGATCTATGCGAGTTGCCTTAAAATTTCCAAATCCTTCTCTGCCATTCCTTGTTGAGCATATATATGGCCTATAGCTTTTAAGCTCTCACAGTTCTCATGGTGGACCTTCAAAACCTTTTCAAAAATTGAGAGAGAACTCTTAAGATCTCCCAACTTCAACTGAACCTATCCACAAAATTCTATGGCCTCTAGCTTTCCTTGACAAGTGGTGTCATAATCACCTTTACTATGATAAGATCGTGCAAGATTATAATATGAATGAGATTTCATGAGAGGGTGGTCAATTGAAACAAGAGCTATCTCAGTCAACTGTTCCAAAAGAAAATGTTGCCCTGTGAAGAAAAAATGGTTTACTAAATGGTTCAATGCCATTGCACAATATGGGTATAATTGAAAGGCTCTACACATCTTTTCCATTCCTTCATGAACACTACCTTTTTCACTAACTATGAGAATCCTACAATTAAAAAGTGCACAAAATTGACCACAAATATTTTTCCCCATTTCAAATAGCAAAATTGCCAAAAAAAAGTGTTTAAAACCTGCAAAAAAATACAAATAAAATCATGCTGATTTTCGTGCCAAAAAAAAAACCATGAGACCATAGCTTGTTGCTTACTGTTATTCTTTGATATATTTTTTCCAAGCATCTGTAGCTTTTTTGAAATCACCTGTTTTAGGCATCAAGGCAGTGAACTATTTGATAAAATGCTTTGGTAAACATGTATGAAAAATGTGGTAGCATAGAAAAGGCAATGAACTTTGGAAAAAATGCCTCAAAGAAATGTGGTCTCATGGTGATGGAATTCCATGATGAATTCCATGACAAGCGATTTGTTATGGATTTTCATGGCATTCCATCACCATGAGACCACATTTCTTTGAGGCATTTTTTCAACCAGTTCACTACCTTATATATGCTATTGCTTACTATATGCATTGATAGATCTTTTCCAAGCATCCTTAGCTTGTTTGAAAGCACTTGTTTTAGGATTTTAGCCATAGCAACAAGGCAATGAAATTTTTGATAAAATGTTTTGGTAGACATGTATGAAAAATGTGGTAGCATAGACACTTGGCAATAAACTTTTTGAAAAGATGCCTCAAAGAAATGTGGTCTCATGGAATGCCATGAGAAGAAAATGCAATTGGGAGTTGCTCCTAGTTATTAGTTATGCAATGTAAAGTAATTGGATAACTACTTAGATTGACTTTGTAAATACTATATTGTAATTGAATTTTTGTCATCTATCAACATCTAGTTATTAGTTATGCAATATGAAGTAATGCTTTGATTTTAAAAGATGTGCAATGCAATGTAATCATAAATTTGAATATAAACTACAAAAATCTATTTTTTACAATTCATTAGTTAAACTCTCTATTTTATTTTCTCTCTATAACTCTATTGCTATGGAAATACCTTTCAATTAAAAAAAATAGTTTTTGTCTCTTAGACTACAATTTTTTGTTGCTATGTGTAGAACATTACAGATGGATCAACTTCAAAGGTTGAAATACCATGTATTTGATGAGAGAATAGCCTATGAGAGTAACATGGACAAATATCCATGTCCATGTAATGACTATCTTGGTGGAAAGGTGAAAAAGAGAAGTTAGATTTCTCGACATATGATAAGATATGGTCATAGTGGTATAAGCCCTTGGAATGTCAATTATTACAAAGATATGATAGAATCGCAGAGTGTGAGAGATAAAGAGGCAACAAACATAGATGAAGTGGCACCAATCATAGATGAAGATGCAACATTGTTAGACGAAGGGTTTGAAGTTGATAGAATGTTAAATGAGGGTCTAAATAATTATTGGGCCAAGTTGATGGAGGATGCTTCAAATGCTTTGTATGCTAATTGCAGGTTAAGTCATTTGACAACAATCCTTCAAATTCTTAACTTGCAAGTGGTGTTTGATTGGAAAAATGAGAGTGTAGATTAGTTATTAGCATTATTAAGTTCGTTGTTACCACCTGACTCCACATTGCCAACAAAACAAAGTCAATGTAGAAAGGAAAACACTAAGCTAGGCTTAGGATATGAAAACATCCACACATGTGTGAATGGTTGTGTATTATTTCACAAGAATATTGCAAGTGAGAGTGAATTTCTAAAATGTCATGAAGTGAGGTATAGAGAAGGGTTGAAATTAGTTGTGGTTCCTGGAAAGGTTCTTCGCCACTTTTTGGTAATCCCACAATTACTCTGAATGTATAGGTGGAGAGATATTGTTGAACTTATGCAATGGCATGCCCAAAATAAGAGCACTGATGGAAAACAATGGCATGTGTCTAATTCTAAGACATGGATGGAATTTGATAACAGATGGCCTAATTTTTCTCAAGATCCTCACAATATAAGGTTGGGTTTGGCTCTAGATGGGGTGAACCCATTCTTGGATCAAAGTACTAAATGATCAACTTGGCTAGTGTTTTTAATAAATTATAACTTGCCTCCATGGTTAGCAACTAAACCATTTTTCTTAATGCTATCATTGATTATACTAGGAAAGAAAAGTGTGACTTCAGATAAAATTGATGCTTATCTTAGAGAGCCATTATATGATGAGCTAATGGAATTGTGGAAAGGAATTGAAGCAATTCAATCTGTAAGGGATGGTCATTCAATCAAATTCAGGAGGTTCCTCTTGTGGTAGAGCAAGAGCCCCTGGCCTCATCTTAGGTCGTACCTTCGAGTGCCCATAACTAACGTAACCAAATTATGTGTAAGCGTAAGGATTAGCAAAAGGCATTGGCCAAGGACCACACAACTTTGTAGAATAGTGAGGGGGAGTCTCTTATGTTTGTTTCTTCTCTTGCTTCTTTTGTGGTTGCTTCTTCTCCTTTTTCTTCTTCTTCCTCAGTTCCCATCACCTTTGTGCTTCTTCTAGATTCATTGGCGGATCTTGATGAACCTCACCCCAAATCCAGGTGCAGGTGTTCATCGCTCCTTTGACAAAGCCTCCCCTTCTTACCTCTCTTCCTAATATTCCTCCTTTCTTGAAGCCTGTTGACATGCCTCATACAAAGGTGGTGTCCTTTGTGGCTCCGTCTTTGTCTTCTTCCACTTCCACTTTTTCTGTGGAAATTCCACATCCCCCATTGAAGCTAAATCTTGAGGATGACCTCACTCTGGGTGAGGGTCGTAATGAATCCTCATCTCCTCTGCTAGCTCTAATTTGGCTTGTGTCATCCTTGTGACGGAGGTAGTCTCTACATCCTCGGAGTTTATCACTACCCCTTTTTCCAAGGTCAATAGTGACTCTCAAATGTCTTGTCATCCTCCTACTCACTTGACACGTGCCACTCTATAAAATTGCATGTTCAACTTGTTGGAGGACATCTTGACTCTATCCTCAATCTTTGAGAGATCGTTGACCTTAGTCTCACAAGAGCTTGGTGAAGAGGACCTCAATGGGCCCTCTTCCTTGGACCATGTTGCAAGCGACTCGATTGTTACAACCCTTGCTAGCTATTCCCTTCAAGATCATCCTCCCTCCCCCTATAATGATCTAGACTAGGAGCAGGATGACTTGTTGGTGGACTTGGAATAGAGTGGTACCTCTTCTACATCTATAGATTATATTTGTGTGTTTGTTTATGTTCCCTCGTACTTGTCTATATGTGTTTTGTGCTCTTTCTTGAAAGACCCTTGCTACCCTTGTAGATTCTCAAATACAGGCACAAGAATCATTTGTAAACTTCTTCTATTTGTCTTGTCATTCTTCTATATGTCATACTCTTGCATTTTCACGGCATTTAGGCCTTCTTCCATGTTGAGCCAATTTTTTATTTATCATTTACCTTCATGTTCCCTTCTTCATGTTTTGATACATTTGGGGGTTGATGGCAGTTCATATGTATACTACTATATATCTATTTATATCTATGAGCAGTTTTGACCCTGAATTATCAAATCCCCCTTATCTCTTGATTTCTTTGTCTCTACCTTTTTGCTTCATGATGTTGTGGTTTTGATGTGTTGTCCCTCACGTGTGTGACAACATTTCACGAATACATCTTAACATGTATCTCATGCCACAACATCTCTCATCTTTCTTTTCTCTCCTAGAATGACATGTGCTCCTCTGTGTAACACACATCATTCTAAGGGCGGGCTCTCATCTCTGCTTTCTTTTCAACAAGGAGTATTCTTTCAAAAAGATGTCCACCTTGGCAAAAGAATTTGAAAACTTCCTTTCAAAAGGGAGCATTTTTCCAAAGTATTCCTTGACAAAAGATCTTTCAAAAGGATTCCTTGATGACAAAATCACTTGTGAAATTTTTTGGGTCTTTCAAAACCGAGTGTTCTTTCAAAAGGGTTCCTTGGTGTAAATTGATTTCTTATGATAAGGATTCCCTGATGAAAGAACCCTTTTGTGAAGGTCTTTTTCAAAAGAATTATTTTGTGTCTTATAATTTGTGTCTTGTATCTGATATTTGACATCTTGTGTCTTGATGCTTGGATGTCTTATATCTTAGTGTCTAGCTTGGGGGTAGCCTGACTAGACCTATCTTTTTTTGACTGCCTTGCAACGTAGTTTATGGTAGGCATAGGCATATATGCTTGCCATATGGACTCTAGCCTTGCTTGTTGTACCTATCAATGCAGTCTTATATCTAATCAGATTGTGTCTTATTATGTCTTATGATTGTGTTTATTCTTTTTCGCTTTTTTGCCTATGTTTGTGGTGAGATTGTAGCTAGCTTTGCAAGATCAAAGACATGTGTCCTCTTCGCATTCTGGTCAAGCCACTTTCACACCACCTGCATACCGGATCGAAGGACTGCTTCGTCTCTTTTTCAATATATTCTCTTCAATCTCTTTCTATTTTATCTCATATATGCTCTGACACATATGCTCGCTAAAGTGGGGGAAAAATGTTGAGGCATAAAATTGCACCCTAGTGCAATTTCTCACAATACACCCTTACTTTAGCCTTATAACATTGATAATGCAAAAATTTGCCACCTTCAACCTTTTGTCTTATCTATGCTTTGGCATTTTTTGTCAGTGGAGGGAATTTTGTCAAGGATGTTTTTCGTGTTGGGCAGACATTTGTGTGTCATGTGAGCATCCCTGACAGATTCCTAGGTCAGTGGACGTTGAGGCATTATGTTTCATGGCATCCGTGAGTTGTAATGTTTCTTGTTCAAATGGTCGTTGAAGAAAATCATGAAGAAAGTATTCATAATGATAATGATGGATGGGACCCTCATGTTTTTGCCTTGGACTCTGTGACGTATAGGGCAAATCAAATAACCGAGATCTCCCTTTACCTCTGTTTACTTGTGTTCTAGTTGCTTGACAATCCATTTTATGTTTTCTATATTATATTGCTTTGGATTGATATCCCATATAAACTTTTGAAATATATGACTTTTTAAATCTTTTTTTAATATATAACATTATCTTCTAAATCATAATATAAAAACTATTCATTAAAACCCAAAATATATATATATATATATATATATATATATATATTAAATATATATATATATATATATATATATACTAATACTAATTATAGATCCTTTTATTCAAGGGATATGTCTTTCAGCTAAATGGATAGGCAGAGCTTTGGATGGCAACACCCCTTGGAAATCTTTGATCAGATACCGTATACAAACAACAACCTCTGGCAAAGCTTGGAGTTCCATTCAATGGACTGACAAGATCCTCTTGGCACATCACTTCAAACTCCACGGATCTGCCCCGCTTAATTGTATTTGGAAAGCATGGCAAATGGTTTCTCAAAAACTATCTTGGTCTGACCATCATTCAGCCATGGGCTCAGTTTTGCATCTTCCTCAATTTGGTGGAATCGATTGATACAAGTTAATAACCAGCCCCTTGCCAAGATTCCAAGGATGAAAGCTAAACGACTTTTCAAGAAAGGTATCCGAGTGTTCAGTGACCTATGGGATCCCACTAGTTTTACATGGAAATCATGGCAGCAGCTCAAGATACGCTTCAAACTCAATAATAAAGACAAGCTCATTGTTTTGGAAATCCAGAATATGGTCCCTCCTAACCTCTCTATCCTCATGGCCACTAGCTGTCACTCTAGTTTTTTTAAAGATTGGAGGTGGCCTAATGGCAGCGGTATCCGAACTTTTCCTCTCAAGATCCTTTATAAACAATTGATTCCTGGTTTGTCTCTTTCAAACCGCTTAACTCTGTTTGGAGATGTAACTTCAGAAGATCCAAGTGGAATCAGCTTAGCTTGCAAATTTGGAAATCCAAAGCGGATGCACAATCACAACTCACAGCATGGAAACTTTTGCATGCCAAACTCCCAGTTGGTGCTCGCCTCAAATTCATTAACCCACCTCCTCCTTGTCCTTTTTGTGGAAGGGTTGAAACTCTCAAGCACTGTTTCTGGTTGTGCCCCCATGCTAAAAAGTTGTGGACTGCCCTTCTTTCAGCCTTGCCTGCCCTATTTCACTTCCCTTGGTCATGGAAATCCACTCTCCTCGGATCCTCGGTGTTGCATAATGTGATTTCCAACTCTTGTAGGCTTATCATTCTAAAAGTCATTTGGAGGATTCGTTGCCAGGCTGCGTTAGCTCACACCTTCTCTCCCTTTGTAATAGAATTATCATTTATTTGTACCAATTTGTATACTCTTTTGCTGTGGTTAACTGATGATCTGGAAAAGAAGGACAATGCTCACTACCTGCAAGCAAAGCAGCTTTTATCTCAGCTACAGGTTCAATTCGGGCCTTCCTTTCATCATTTTATGCAGGGTATTTCATGGTTCTCTTCTACAGTGGATACCAACAGTTCATGACATCTTTTTGTGGGATTTTGGGGCTTGCTTTCAGATGCATTTGGGATCATGCTCAGATTGTATTTGTTGCCTAGCAATTCTAGTCATGTTTGGCATCCTTCTTGGGTGCTTTATGGAGGTTGATGGCTGTAGACTGCTCCTTGGGAAAGTTAGTTTCTGCTGTTCTATTTTCGATCAGCTGTATGGCAGCGTTTTGCTGCTCTTTTCTGAGTTTTGCTGTGTTGTAAACTCCTTCAGCATGCTGCTCATGCCTTTGTTGTAATTCTTTTTTGCTGCTTTCTATCAATAAAAAAACAAAAGTGGATAGATGTGAAGTTGATAATCATGAACCTTTCCACTTCAATGTCTTATGGTTCCCTTTCTATTTTGATAATAGTAGTTGCCAAATTTGGGGCCCAAATAATAAATGAGCACGTTGCACATTACCTCACTTTAATTGATTTTTTTTATAAAAAAAGTGGACTAGAAAGGATGTAACTGGTTGGCTCTCTTTATAAAAGTAAAACAAAGAATATATGGTTAAAAAATCATAACAAAATAAAACTTTGTTTGGAACCACGAAAAGGTAATTTTCACAGCAGACCATGCAAGATGGGTTGTCTATCACCGACGTTCCCACCTAATGGTCGGTTTCCTTTCTCTCAATTATTTGCTAAAAGGACTATCACCATGTTCTTAACACAACTAGATTAACTTGCAAAACAGTAGATTATTGGAATTTCTCCATTAAAGATAAATGTGTACGCTGAGGTTCTTACTTCTTACAGTGCCATTTTCATGTCTTCCAAAGAAACACTTGACACATATTACAAAAGGTGAGAGGAAGGTCAGCATCAGATAGACTTATGCTTGGCCAGTAAGTCCAACATTAAGAAAGACAGTCTTATTAACTTTAGCTGTATGTTTGCAGGACTGAAAAGAACATTCCAAGAATGCATGTGCTGGTGCTGAGTTGCCCATGGCACCAACCTTTCTTTTTAATGTTTTATTCATCATCACCTATTACAAAAGGGCCTTTCAGTCCTCATGGATTCCTAAGTCTTTCATTCTTTCAGTTGCTCTCCAAGAGTTGGTGTGAGCTGCTTCACTATCATCATTTGAAGGTCTTTTTCTTCACTTTCTCAGCTCTATCTGAGCTTCATGATTGCCTACTCAGTCTTAATCTTCATTGCTCTGACACTTTTTCTTTTGTGATTGTCATCAATTGTTGTCAGAAGTGGGCAGTTGGCCTGCCTTAGTGGATAGAACTTGCTTTCATGTTAGGGTCTGTTAGGAATGAGACAAGTGATGGCACATTGGAATTAATGAATAGGATTCATAAAATTTGGTGAGGTTGTCAGTGCAAGAAATTTTTTGTTTTTAGGAGCATAAGGCTTTAGAGAAAGACAAACTTGTGCGGGTAGCAATGATGTCTATGATTTAATACTTATGAACAAAACATTAAGTTGATTAATTTTCTCTACTTATTCAGTATTTTCTGAATGTGTAAGGGTTTATAGTTTGGGAGAAAGAATATGTTGGTGTTGAAGTTTTAATGTGCTTAGGAGAGGTTGATGATAAATTGTGTGATGCTTGGAGCAAATATGGCAGAAATGTTTGAAAGATTAAGGATCTTATATATAGCCCTCTGAGCTTTCCTGACTCTAAACAAATAGGAAACTATTCTAAAGCCACTGTAAATTACCAAAAAGAATTGTTGAGCAAGTAGGATGTTATATTTAATCTCTGTCTCAATATCAGAAATGATTGTAGATGGTAGGGACAAGTAGTTTATTATATCAGGCTATGGAAAAATCCAGCAAAGGGACCTAAATTGTATTTATGCATTCAATGTTTTGTTCCATTAACATTGTTAGAGCAATGTATGCCTGTTTATTTCTCTTACATTGCTGCTGTGTGGTATCCATTACAGAAGAAAATTATTTTATAGAGAAGCTCCAGAAAAATAAGTGAAAGAAATCAAATCAATTATTCAGTTGTTAGTTTTACATTCATTCTAGTATTGAATTTTTTGTTTTATAGGTTCATTTCATAGAGTAAGGAATCTATGGTGAAGATGCTGCTCAAAATGTGGCTACTTCTCTTAGCAGTGGTATTGCCTTCTGCCATGGCTGCCGCACCACATAGACCCATAGATGTGCCATTTCAAAATAACTATGTCCCTACTTGGGCTGCTGATCATATAAAGTACATTGATGGTGGAAAGGAAGTCACACTTTCTCTGGACAAATGGACAGGTAATGCCCTCTGGCTCTGATACTGCCACGCCCATCTCCATTTGCATTTTGTGTTACAATGGTGCTTGAATTCAGATTCCCAGTTCTTTTGTAATATCTTTCCTTTTGAGTTGATGCAGGCACTGGGTTCCAATCCAAGGGCACATACTTATTTGGGCACTTCAGTATGCAGATAAAGATGGTTCCGGGTGACTCTGCAGGCACTGTCACTGCTTTCTATGTAATTATTATTAATCACACAACCATGTTCTACTCTTCTCTATGCTTTCTTCTGCTCCACAACATGTATAACATGACAATTCAATTGTTTTTTGTGAGTTGCAGCTGTCATCACAGAACTCAGAGCATGATGAGATAGACTTTGAGTTCTTAGGAAACAGATCTGGGCAGCCATACATTCTCCAAACCAATGTGTTCAGTGGAGGAAAAGGAGACAGAGAACAGCGCATATACCTCTGGTTTGACCCCACCACAGAGTACCATTCTTACTCTGTTCTCTGGAACATGCATCAAATTGTGTAAGTTTATGTTCCTTCATTGATCAAATTCCACCATGACCAATTCAAATCAATTGACCTTGTGTTAAACTGTTCGAATATGGCTAATATTTTATTTGCTAAAACATAAGCATTTGCATTCAGGTTCTTTGTAGATGATGTTCCAATTAGAGTATTCAAGAACAGCCATGACTTGGGGGTAAGGTACCCATTCAATCAGCCCATGAAGATCTACTCAAGCTTGTGGAATGCAGATGACTGGGCCACAAGAGGGGGGCTTGAGAAGACAGACTGGAGCAAAGCACCATTTGTTGCAGCATACAGGGGATTCCACGTTGATGGGTGCGAGGCATCTGCACCTAATTCACAGTGCCCCACACTGGGCAGGAGGTGGTGGGATCAGAAGGAATTTGATGATTTGGATGGATTACAGTGGAGAAAGCTCAGAGGGGTGAGAGACAAGTATACAATCTACAACTATTGCAATGACAGAGTAAGATATCCAGTCATGTCTCCTGAGTGTTCTAGAGACCGTGACATCTAGTACTGCTTTCTTTTGCTCTCGGAAGCTTATATAGCTAAATGGGTTATAAGGATTATGTTATAATCCAAGCTACAATAAACATTTCTATATCTAATGGGTTATAGGGATTATGATATTACCCAAGCTACAATAAACATTTATGTCTATTCTATTTGCTGGTGTATACCAGAAAATCATTAAGTTGCAGTAACCTGCCTGAAGGAGGTTATTAGTTAAGTGAATAAATAGTAAAATATTTTTATTAAATTAAATTTCAGTTTGTTAACAAGGTCGTGTTGCTGCGAAGTTCTTATCAAATGCTGACAGAACCGTTTTGTTCTTTGATTTGCAAGTAAATTGAGAGTAGAAGTGGTTTGATTAAATTGTCACTATATCAATTGATAGCTGTATATTTGAAAACACATATAGATAAAGAAATGATTAGGACATAATTGATTAGAATAGATATTTATGTGAATTAAATAAGTAATTTATTACTTAAGTTATTATTATGCATTGATAGTAACTACTATTTCTAGGATATAGTTGATGAAGATAGATATTTAAGTGAACTAAATAAGCATTTTTTCAATTAAGTTATCATTTTGCATTGATAGTGACTATTATTGTATTGGTTTATATGCATTAAAATAACTTAAGTAAATTATATATGTAAAAAAAGTCTTGTATATTTTTGAAGATTGGAAAATTCCAAGCATTAGATTTTTACAAATTCAATTACAACTATAGATTCAAATTCATGTGTCAACTCACTTTCATAAGAGCAAATATTAAGCTTTCAAATGCAAATTTGAAATAGAGTAGAAAACCAACAATTGTAGATTCTAAAATAGTTATTTGATCAAACCCTAAAATTCTAACATTAACTTTCCCAACAATATTTACAAGTTTTGGAAAAGAACTAAATTCTTAGGAGACCCATACTCATCCAAGTCCTTGTAAGCTTGTTTCTATCCCTCAAATTTTGTTGAAGTATTTTAATACATGTGCTAAGAACATCTTTCAATCATGACACTCAATGTAAGCCTTTTTTTATGTTTTAATCTAGTGTTTTTAGAAGAATATTTTGGTTTCTTTGATATTTGCAAGCACCTCAATAATTGAAAGTGATGTCATGTTGCATAGGATACATCTACACGCTTCAATATATGATTTAATAGTGATACTTATGACCAAGTTTTTGAGTGAATTAAAAGTGAACCATCACCTGGCCCTTGAAATGGAATAGCATTACAATGGTCACTAGGATATTTAGCATAGTCATGACCTAATGATAAAGACCTTGGCGTTAATTAGTTAAATGTGTTAATTAGTTATATGTATGTAGGGAATTTCTAAACATAGTTTCCAAATTGCAAAGCGAGAAGAATGCCTAACATCCAAATCTTCATAGTGAAGAATAATTGTAAAAAAATCTACCTATTGGTTCATACCAGCATTACAACTGTATGCACCTTTCAACTAGGATTAGTAGCAGGCAAACTGGAACATTCATCATTCAGGGTCTACCATGGCAGAGCATAAATATGAAAATTTAAACATGTTTGTACACCCATTGACTTGGGAAAAGGATCAATCCACAAAATTAAAATTTTCCACTAAAGTGCTTTTGCCATCTACCGAATCTCACTGGCTGAAATTTTATATGCAATTCATTTTCGTCAAGTTATAAACCAATTTTTTTTTTTTAGAGAATTGCTGTGATCGAGTGAAATTTGGGTGGGAAGTGGGAAAAATATGTAGAGAAAGATGATTAAAATTGTGGGATTTCCATGACATTAGGGATGTTTCACAATAATTCCATATCCCTTCCTTCTACAAACTTCCACGGATCCATTCATTTCCTTTGAACTTTAATTTATTGTGAAAAATACATGCCTATTGGATGTATCCACACCTTATTGAAGGTGTTGCAATTCTCTTACAAGATTATGTGCTTTCCACTATCCAGTCGTATGAAGTATGAATGGAAATTTTTGGCTAAGTTTATATGATACAATACGAAAAAACTTTCCCCTATCCCGCTGAAACTTAAAAAAAATATCAAACCAGACTGTTACACTCACCCTCAAAGGAAGATATTTGGCATTATTTTTGTGTACGTATGACTAAAATTATGAAATTATATACTGGCTTTTCAGCTCTCGGGAAAATGGAGATGGTCTAACTCACTGGATATGAGAGAGGGCAATATTCTTTTGAGGATATCTTGCTCTGTGTGAATTTTGCATTTTTTTAGAAAAGCAAATACTTCAATTGGCATACGGCAAATTCATTGCCAGAAATTCATGAAGGAAAATTCACAGCTAAGAATTCATCACGGGAAAATTCACCACCATGACAATTCACTGCGCGAAAAATTAATTGCATGAATTTTTGACAGTTAATTTTCCACGACGGTGAATTGCTGGTGGCGGTGAATTTTCCCCCGGTGAATTGTTGACAATGAATTTTCCTTCAGTGAATTTTTCTAGAACCACCTCAACCATACTGATTTGTAATTGAATTCATGTAAAACATCTCATCATACAATCCCTTTGTACTTCCAATCACAATTTATCCAAATACTATATTCTCATAGAGCTACAGTTCATAATGGGCTATTCATGATCCTTTATGTGATGTCTCTGTATTACATATTGCATGTTAGTTGTAGCCATTACTATATTCATTTATTTGTGTTCATTGTTTATAGATGTTATCTAGATTTGAAATTTGTAACATCACTATTTGTGGACCTCAAAGTGCTTTATGACAATTCTGTCACTTCCGGAGTATTCAAAGCTTTGCCTTTGGCAGACCCAGCTTCCCCTATATATTGCAATTGAGTGGTTTTTTCAAGACCAGTGATGTCAACATCGCATGCCTGGATTAAACTGTTTTATCTATAGTCAAGTACAGTCGAGCCTGGATGTGAACGACATTGGACACATGGTGCTCTTGGAGCAATTTTTGTTGGTCCTTCAGACCACTCTAGGATTTGTCAGGCTTGTCTGAGCTTGCTCGGGAGATGATGGATGCCACCATGTATATCTGAATGTAAGTTATCTGGTGGGCACATGGACTCTAGGAAAATTCATCGCCAGCAATTCACCGAAGGAAAATTCACCGTCATCAATTCACTGTAATGGAAAATTCACCGACAAAAAATTCACCGCCAGTAATTCACCAATATTTTTTAATACATATTTCAAAAACTTGGTTTTCCGTTGGTGAATTTTCCATGACGGTGAATTGCTGGTGGTGAATTTTCCTTCGATGAATTGCTGACGATGAATTTGCTGGATGCCGATCACAGGTCATGAACTTGAAAAAACTTTATTTAAAGCTGCCTGGTAATGTTTTATAATTGTAGATCCCTTAGATTTTCAAAAGATGAATGCCATGAACTTGAAAGCTGAGTCTACAAGACCCAAACCTGGTGCCAAGTTGAGAGTAGATAGCTGCAAATTCAATATGCCTATGTCTTGTGTAGCTCAACGCAATCAGGAAGAATATGAATATTGCGCGATGACATACAAACAAAGATTTTGACATGGCAATTCTTGACTGGCTAAGTTCAAATGTAGCAGTTGAAAATTTAATGAGACCAGGACAAGTGCCATGCTGATTGCAGGGATGATTAACCCAAGATCAAATTTTGAAGCACGGTGCATACCCGGATTTAATGAAGACTCAATCCCAATAATGAAGAAACCCAGTGGCAGCAGGAAATTGTATTCAGTTAAATTCTACACTTTCGTGTTATGTAATGGAGCAATTTTAAAAGCATTGTATATCTTTTAGCTTTCAGATCTATGTTAAACTTTTAGCTGGAAAACCACAATCATGTTTCTCTATTGATGCTCAGCTTTGAAGTTATAGTTTGATAATAATAAAGTATCATCTTTGCTCTGGATTTGAAAGTTGAATGTTGCACTTTGGACACATTTAATGGATACTCTGTACTACAAATTTTGAACACATCAGATTTGACCAATTTAATGGTTAAACAGTGAGAAGTTCTATATAAAATTCTAGGGTGAAATGCCCAAAGTAAGATTTTCTTAAAAATACCAATCCTTCCTACATAATAAAACATTAATAAAAAATTAAAAATAGTACAAGAAAAGTAACTGATTTAAAAAAAAAAAAAACAAAGCAAGCAATTATAAATTCTTCATGCTACCGATTTCATGTGCATATAAAGAAAGAATATTGCATCATTATCTAGTTAACTGAATAAATAGTCAAATTTTACTTTGTTTTTGATTAAGGAACAAACAGGTTTTAGAGGGATCCCGAAACCCTTAACAGTAACAAAGCGTGAGATAAAACATTAACAGAGCACAGACAAAAAATAGGACACTGCCCACAAAAAGAACACACAGTATCACCAGGGCAGAACAGACCAAAACCGACAAATTTCAGTGTTAATAAGTAATTGTATCTTAAGATTTTGTTTCTTTCTATACTTCATTTTATGTTACTTATTCAAGTTTTGATTCTCAGATCAATATTTTAAACAAGATAAATAAAATAAAAATAAAACAAGAATAATGTTATAGTTAATATTTATTTTAAATTTATTTTGTTGGTGAAATAGGCTTTTTTGGTTTGGATGAAAAATTATATTTCCACATTTGATTATAAAGGTTTGTAGGGAGTTTATCTCTGATTTAATTTGTTTGTGAAAAAGTCAAAATAATTTGAATTAAGTATGTTAATGAATAAGAGAGTTCATAGAGGGGCCTAGCTGGGTTGCCCTAAGTAATTCCGTTCGGCTCTGCTAGTCACAGTTCTAGTCTCCCCGTCATGTGGTGCAGGAGCGTGGCATGACAGGATCCGCATTAAAAAGTTTACGGTACCATTTATAAGTGGAGTGCTACCCGATTCCTGATCTAAAAAAAATAAAAAATAAAAAAATAAGAGAGTTCATAGAAATTATTTTTAATGGGAAAAAGTTATATTTGAACAAAGAAAATCACATGTATAGATCAAGATGTATCATTGCAATAAAGATATAGCTCAAGTATCATTGTTTCATTTTGTGTTGTAAGATAATAGAAATAAAATTTTCACTTGTAAGCTCTTATACTTAATAGGATGAAAAGAGTTCCAATCTTTGAAGCACCAGTGGAGGCAAAATTAAAGTTGATAAGTAATGATTTTTTACCAAGGAATTATCAATAACTTAATTGAAAGATTATTATTAAAAAATAGTTGTGACATTTAACTACTTGTTGAAAGATAACTTTGGTCATTCTTAGTAGTAACTATCAAATATAAGATGTTCAACAACTATACAAACTTTTACAAAAATGTGTGTAACTTGAAACTTGAAACAACAATACAAAAAAAAATGCAAAGGCCAAATATCAAAACTATTGGCAATGCAATCGAACTAATTGAGTTAATATGATGTTATGGCAAACACAAGAACTATTTTAGAGTAGAGAGTGATTCTAGAGTAATTATACTTAATAAATCATTGGGGGACGCTAATGGATGAAATGGCTTATGGATATGATGTCCTTTTATACTTGAATTTACACAACAATTTTAAAAACATTGGCACAAGAGTTGGCATCTAATGACTAACTAGAAAAGGGTTGGCTCGATCCACAATTAAATTTCAATATAATACTTTTGGGGTTAGTTCTATAGATACAAAAGTGAAATAGAGAAAGGAACATATATAATATGAGAAGATAAAAGTCTAAAGATTGGTTTAGTTCTATTTTTTATGGTCAATAATAAAATTAGATTAAAAAGAAATGCTAAATTAAAAAAAATCATATGCTAGGTTAAATGCTTAAGACACTCATTTAAAATAGTACAAAATAAATAGAAAAAGATAAAAGACACTTTTCACCATTGCACTAATAACGATGAAATATTTTATGTTGTTTTAAAGTTTTAAAAAATGTCACCATTCACTAACAATTGACTACTTTTTGACCTTTTAGATTCATCAACTTGATATAAATGAAAAAATGTAATTTAGCTTATTATACCTTTAAGTTTGATTTGGAATTCAAGTTCATGCAAGAGATGTTCTTGTGAACATCAATATTTTTAATAAATATCCCTTAAGATAAGCAATAATAAGAAATTCATTACACCTTGTTATAATTGTTGCATGTCATGTTTGTGACATGCAATTATGAGGAGGTATCAAGTCATATTTTTTAATATAATATTTACATTATTTCCAATACTTGTACAAAAGTGAAACTTATATAGTAGAGAAATTCATCCTTAATACCTTGAATCCTCTTGCATTTTTCTAGCATTATTTTTAATTGGTTGTAGGCTAACTTCTTTTCTTCAAATGGGTGAAAGTTCAAATTTTTGTCATACTTTAGTATTACACTAGGTTGATAGTGTATAAATAATAATAAAATATAAAAATTCAACCAAAAAAATAAATACATAGGATGCTTGGTGACAATAGGGAGGTATTTTAATTATACTAGTGTATTAGAGGGGATATCAAAAATTTAAATTTGAGGGGTAGAAGTACAATTATGGGTGTTATTAGTGCTTTACAAATACACATGTTGCATCATTAGGTTAAGCAATAGAAATGAAAAAAAGCATATAAAACAATAATGACATGTTACCTAAAGATAAACCATTTCCAATGGATCTAAATAACATACAATTGTATTAGGATTAGAAAAATTAGGTATACCTCTTCTATTAATTTTGAAGGGATTTTTAGGGAGTAGAAAAAAATCTATCAAGGAAGTTGTCCTATGGAGCTCATTTCGTGAACTACTTTTATGAAGCAATGTGTCTAATGAGATTTTATTTGCTAGAGGATAAATTAGAGTCTTGTCCAACAAAATGGGAGCTCCCACCTTTTAGATTTTATATTTTTAGGGGCTCCTGTGGGGTGGAGATGGAAAATTCCTCTAGTAGCTATGGATATTTTATTCACATGTCATTTATGTATAGTTTTTTAGATTTCTAGCAATAAATTTAGAAATATTTTTTAGGGAATTTTTTTAATATCTATTTTTTAGTATTGATTATTTTTTTAAAACATTATGAGACCACAAAATTGCTATAATTTAAGATCTTAAAATTTTATGCTTGTTTTTCGAGCTACAAAATCCATGGGACCATATACTTGTGAAAGATCTTTAAAATCCTCAATAGCACCTATTAAATTATTTGAATCCCCTTCCATAGGACTGCTACCTTACTGTTAGTTTTTATTACTATTTGCTTGTGGTCCATGGAAATGTAAAAAAATGGGTGTTTAATTAACCCAACAAACTTTTGATATAATAATTAATCGACACAATGTTTATGATTCTTCTCATTCTACTATGACAACTAAGTAGGTAGAAAATTATTGCACCAAAGTGTAGCTTTGAAATAGAATGCATGAGTAGAAAAATTTAGACTCTGCTAAGGTCATGAATTTGGTCTAGAAGCACCTTGGTGCTATTGGGCCAAGAGAGCATGGTTGAACTTATCTATTTTATTTTATTTATATTTTTAAAATAGGATGATTTTTTTGTTTGATTGAGGTGATAGCCTAATAGGAGACTTAATTAGTTGTAGTTTTTAAAATATTAAATCTTAAATTTTAAGAGATACAATAATTTTAACCATGTTTAATTTTAAAAATATGTGTTCATTTAGCTCAACTAGAAGGTATGTAACTCTATAGTCATAAGCCTTAAATGAACAAGTATGTGTAGCATTTTGACTTTTGCTATATTAGTATCCTAAAAGAAACCAGCGAAAAAAATTCTTGGCTACATATTGAATCCATCAAGATTTTATTGCAAAGAAAGTATACAATATGTGTTCTTCCCTTTTATGCTCATTTTTTTGTAGTCTTGACTGGATCTATAAATTATATTGACTCTCTAAGTTTTTATCCTTTATTAGTATGTGACTCAGCCTTGCTTTCTTTCATCATAGTTTTATTGCTAATGCATAATTTATATAATTTTTTATTTGTAAGATGGGATTTTAGCCTAGCCTATACTAGTGGAGACCATAAGCGGTACCTTGTCTACTAGTAAAGCATCCACTTTATTCAATATATTTAATTTTTCAATCAACTTAGAAACTACATAGTTAATGTTAATCAACTAAGAAGTCATAATGGAATTCCATGCATCACCACTTTGAATTCTACCATTAAATGTTATTATAAGGATGAACAAAATTAGATTTCCATCCTGAAAACCCAATAGCCTTGTCATTTGAGCACAACCATTTTGACATCAATTATATATTTTATTCTACTTCCACTTGGAGTGAATTAATTCGTTGTGTTTATTTTTCATTCTTAGAAGATCAATCTTGCAACAAATTTAGTGTTAACTATAAGGTACCATGCTATATATATATATAACACAACAATTGAGTTTGGGCTCTATTAAGGTGGCATATTTGTCTATTGCATTTCTATAAATTTGAATTGATTATTTATACCATAAAGTCTTAATTTTATTGTTGGTTAGAATATGACATTTTTATTAATCCATTAGAAAATGATGTTGAAAAAATTGTTGACTAGAGTGGGTTGTGTTGTCACATAAAACTGCACCCTACTAAACAAGAGTTAAGTGTTCTAATGACATAATGGAAACAACCTCAAGGTGTGGGACCTTGTGTGGATGAGGTTAAGTCTCCAGAGAATGCCAAATTCCTCTTCTAATCTAAGTGTAAATGTGTTGGTCTAACCCAACACATGAAAACCCTATCACTACTCTACTCTAACAACTCACGAGGAAAAGGGATAGAAAGAGAACATCATTTCTCATGAGAAGTCTCTTCCTCCATCGATGCCCTCACTTCTACCAAAGGATTCATTAAATGTCCATCAGGGAAGCCATGTCTCTAGGTGGACATCATTTCTCTAGAGAAACCCTTAAAAAGTGATGAGATTTTTAATGGTTTGATATTTTGTAATGTTTTGTATTTACTTTATAAAGGCTTCAAAATATTTTGTATTTATCATTTAAATTCATTATATTATAAATATTAATTTCTTTGAATTTTAAATATTTGATATTCTAGCATTAAAGTGTAAATGAAAGAATAAATAATTTTCTCTTTAAATATTTGTCTATTTCTAACTTTTCGATAATATATTTGATATTTTTAACATGAGGCATAAATGAATAAATTTCTAATTTTCTAATATAATATATTTGATAAAATAAAATAATTTACTCACAAATATATATTTTATTTTAATCCTTGCAATGGAGGGAATATGACAAACCTCCCCTCTTGAATTTGCTTGTCCTCAAGCAATCTTAAGGTTTGGATGGTCGAGTATTACGGCTTCCTCCAAAGTTGCATCTTCTAAAGGTAGGCTTTTCCATTTGATGAGGTATTCCTCAATTATCTTGTTCCTTAGTCTTATCTCATGTTTATCAAGGATCACTTCTAGCTCTAAGATAAGTCTTCCCTCATCGTCGAGTGGTGGTAAATCTACACATGGAATGACATGTTGTCCCAAGACCCTTTTTAGGTGGGATACATGGAAAATATTATGGATTTTTTTGTTTGAGGAGAGCTCCAATTCATAAGCCACTTCCCCTATCTTCCTTAGTACCTTATAGGATCCATAGAACTAAGGTTTGAGTTTCTCTGGACCACTTGCATTGATTGATGATTGTTTGTAAGGTTGTAGCCTTAGGAAGACCAAATCCCCGACCTCAAAGGTTCGTTCGGTCCTCTTTCTATATGCATACTACTTTTTTTGGTTTTGTGCTTGACGTAGGTTGTCCTTGAGTGTGTTCATTATATCCACACTTTTTTGTATAAAGTATTTTTCTCTAGGTACATGACTTTCTAAACAGACCAAATCTTTGAAGGACATTGCCTGGTATCTGTAAAGTGCCTGGAATGGACTCATCCCAATGGACATGTGGTGAGTGGTATTGTAGCAATACTCCCCTAGGTGTAACCATTTGATCCAAGCATTTTGTTTTCATGTGATGTAATTCCTTAAATACCCTTCCAACCACTTATTTACAATCTCATTTTGTCCACCAAATTGGGGGTGATAGTCGGTGTTAGGTGTCAATTTAGTTTTGCTATCTTAAATAGCTCTCGCCAAAATAAGCTAAGGAAGTAGTTGTCTCAATCACTCACGATATTTCGAGGAAGGCCATGTAATTGAAATACTTCTTTAAAGAAAACTTCTACCACTTGTGGAGCTCTATAATTTTTTGCTATAGCCATGAAGTGAGCATACTTGGTTAGACGGTCTACTATCACATAAATGCAATCTTTTCCATGCACTTTAGGAAGTCCTGTTATAAAATCCATAGAGATACTTTCCCATTTCTAATTTGGTATAACCAAGGGTTGGAGAAGTCCTGATAGATACGAGTGTTCTTCTTTATTCTTCTGGCACACCATACATTCTCTAACATATTTTAGTACATCCCCTTTAAGACCTTTCCATGAAAATCTTTCCCTGATTTGTTTATAAGTTTTATAATATCCCTGGTGTCTTGATAGTGGATTGTCATGATATGCTTTTAGAATTTATTTTTTTAGTCTTGATCCTAGAGTGATGTATATCCTTTCCTTGTAAATAATGAGATCATCCACTACTCTATATCTTTCATCTTGTATATTCCCTGACATTATATCATCTGAGTATGTATCCTTGGCATAGTCTGCAAGTATAGTTGCCTTCCATTCGGTAATTACTATTGTTATGGTATTAATGTGAGGTTTCTGTGATAATGTATTAGCTACAATGTTGTTTTTTTCTTTCATATACTCAATATCGAAGTCATACGCTTGCAATTTGCTCACCCATTTTTGATGTATGTCATTAAGGTCCTTTTGATTAAGGAAGAAATTTAAGCTATTATGATCAGTTTTTACTATAAATCTCCCACATATGAGGTTATGTGGGTACTGTCTGAATTTCACCAGGGCATGCATGATTGCTAACATCTCTTTTTCATAAAGAGTATGTTCTCTCTATATCTTTAAGTTTCCTACTTTCAAATGCTATGGGATGCTTGTTTTGCATCAACACTGCCCCAATGCCTTCCCCTAATGCATCACAACATAGCTCGAAAGGCAAAGTGAAATCCGGTATGGCTAAGACAGGACATGAACTCATTGCATCTTTGAGTTTCTCAAAGGTTTCTTGTGCCCTTTCATTCCATGTAAAGGCCCCTTTTTTGGTTAAATCAGTTAGTGGGGTAGCTAGTCTAGAGAAGTTCTTGAAAAACCTTCGATAGTAGCTACATAATCCCAAGAATCCCCTAAGATGTGTCAAGGTCTTAGGTTTTTGGCCAATTCCTTATGGTCTCAATTTTTTCTTCATCTACACTCACTCCTTGAGCACTGATCTTGTGCCCTAAGTATAAAACCTCCTCTTCCCCAAACTCACATTTGGATAGCTTGGAAAATAGTGAATGTTGTTCAAGTATTTCTAACACTTCATCTATATGTTTTAGGTGTTCTTCCCAGGTTTTACTATAAATTAGGATATCGTCAAAGAATACTAGAAGAATTTTTCTTAGTTGCCCCCTAAAGATATGGTTCATACAAGATTGGAAAGTGGTGAGGGCGTTTGTTAACCCAAACGGTAAAACAAGAAATTAAAAATGTCCATAATGGCATCTAAAAGTTGTTTTAGGAATGTCTTCCTCTCTTAGTCTAATTTGGTGATACCCTAATCTTAAGTCAATTTTTGAAAAGTAATTTTCCCCATGGAGTTCATCGATTAATTCATCGAATCAGGGAATGGGGTATCCATTTTTTATTGTCTTCTTGTTTAGTGCTATGTAATCGATACACATTCTCATAGTCCCATCTTTCTTTTTTGCGAGTACCATTGATGAAGAAAAAGGGCTTGAGCTAGGCTAGATGTGCCCCATCTCCAATAATTATGTTATAGCCTTCTCAATCTCCTCTTTATATTTCCTCGGGTGTTGATAAGGAGTGGTAATAATGGGTTTGACACCTTCCTCTAATTCAATGGAGTGTTCAAAACCCCTCTTTGGTGGGAGTCCTAGGGGTATGTCGCTAAAGACCCTCTTATGCTTATTCAAGAGTGGTTGTATGTCAATGTGAATGGACTTCCCTTTAGTGGAAGATTTGTCTAATACTAAACATTGGGCTACCCATTCTGCTTGTCCATGACTAACAACTCTCTCCATTATTTTGGATGATATCACTCTAGGAGTCTCGTCTGATAGTCCTTGTAGGAGGACCATTTTCCCATCTTGTTGAAAGATTAACTCCAATTTTGAGAAGTTCATTGAAAACTCTCCCAAGGAATGCAACCATGGGACACCCAATATTACATCATTGTCCCCCATTTTTACAACATAAAAATCTTCCTTGATGGTGTGCTTTCCCAAAGTGAGACTTAGTTGTGAAATATTTTTTGCATAAGGAGTGGTAGATCCATTGGCTAGGGTAACATTGAAACCCTCAAATCCCTTTATCTCAAGGTTCAATCTTCTTGCTAAATCTTCATCCATAAAATTGTCAGTTGCACCACTATCCACTAGAGCTGTCACCTTTTGGCCTTTGATAACGCCACACACTCTAAATGGATGATGCTTTGTTTCCATAGAGATGGAAGCCAAGGTTCCATTCTCTTCTCCTTCATCATATCTTGCTCTTTTTTTTGGATTCTCATTTGTCTCCTCTTTTGTTTCTTCGTTAGATTTTGCTCCTATGTGATGAGCTTGGATTCTTTTTCCACATACGTGCCCTGGTTCATATTTTTCCTTGCATTTATAGCATAATCCTTTCTTCCTTAAGTCCTTGAATTGCTCTTTGTTGATCCTTTGTTTGCAAACATGTCCTGGTCCCCTTTTCTCCTTACAATGAAAGCATTGCTTCCCCTTTTGAAAATGTTCCTTACTTCCTTCCTTCTTATAGGAACCTTTGTTGTACTTAGAATCTTTGTCTTTATTGGGTGTGTTTTCTAGTTTTAGAGCTTTGTCAATTGCATCATCAAGGGAGGTAGGATTTAATGTGCTCACCAACCCTCAGATTGATTCCTTCAGCCCTTCCACAAAGAGGTAAGTTAGTCGGCCTTCATCAACCCCTAGAACACTGATTGAAATCCTTTGAAATTCTGCTATGTAACTTTCAACCGACCCTTGTTGTTTGAGTTGAGTTAATTCTATGAAATATTTTTGAGGGTGCCTCCTATCAAATATTTTAATAATCCTTTGTGTGAATTCATCATAGGATGTCACATTTTGGTGTCCTTGGGTATGGAGGCCATGATGCCACCACTCATGAGCCAATCCTTCTAAATGGAGGATGGTGAATTGGACAACATCTCCTTTAGTCATAGGGCTAAGGTTTAAGTAGGTATTAAGCTTTTGGATCCATGCATATGTTGTGATTTCCCCTATTCCATCAAAATTTGGAAGGTTTAACTTATTTACTTCTTGTCTTAGATTTCTACTATGTTGTTTCCTATTCCCTTTGGAGGTTTCTTGTCTCTTGGTCTTACAAAATTCTTCAAATGAGATAACTTCCCTAATTTTGGGTTCCAAACCTATGTAGGCTCTAGCAATATCCTCAACACTATTAGAGTTTTGGTTTTCTTCCTCTTCTCCCCTTGGTGTTTCTTTCCTAGGTATGAAAGAAGGCCTTAATATCGTAGGAATGGACGATATGTTGTTGCTCTCTGAATGGTTAGAATTTGTATCTCTTCCATTTGAAGAGTGAGGTATAAGAGTACTAATAGTGTTACTCATGTTTTGCAAGTTTTGGATGAGGGATTGGTTTTTTTTCTCACTTTGTTCAATAAAGGTCCTCATTTCATTGTTCATGGTGTTGTTTCGACTTGTTTGCGCTCGGTGGTAAGTTCGCATTAACTAGTTTTTCCACAGGTTGGAAGGATTATGCTCTGATACCAATTGTAATGTCCCCTAAGGTGAATCTTTATTTATGACCTACAACCATGTTAGATAATAACAAAATATAAAGTATATAAGGATTATTATTTACCATACAACACATTAAAAATTTGATAAAAAGAATTTGATTTATCCATTGCACAATTTTAGTTATATAAGTCAAATTTCACCAAGTTTTAGGACTCTATCATAGTAAGGGATTGGATGAGAAGGATAAGTCCACCTGAAGAAATCTTTCCTAAGCCCAGGAGCGGATATACCATCCCTCCTGGCTCCTAATGGCGTGGTACTTAGTCATCTGATCCGAGGAGTGGTGTACTTAGGGGATACACTTGTATATGCTTTCCTTATCCATCCTCATCATCTCTCAACTATGTTGGAGAATTCCTAAAGTTAAACATGTGATATTTTAGATGAGAGGAATCCATAGGAGGCCCATAGATACTCTCTCTAAGCCCAAGAGCGGATATCACCCCTTTGGCTCCCAATGGCATGACTCTTGGTCATCCAATCCGGGGAGTGGCATACCTAGAGGAGAACTAGTACCTGCTCAACCTAAAGGTTCCCTTCCCTTAACTTTCTACATGCTTGCTTGATAATTAAAATAGTTGCATCTACTAATTATAACAGGCTATGTGATTTCATCAAGGTATTTAATAATTTATTTTTACACATGAAAGTATTTACTACAATTCCTACATGATTATTCCATTTCTATATAAATGTATTTGATTGTATCATTAACTCATTTCAGTGTATGATTTATGTGTTGGTCGATCAGATTACAAGTGTATAAGCATATAATTTATTCATTCTTTGTTAGTTACACTCCTTGAAATTGTAATTGAAGTTTTATTCATATATGAGTAAAAACCCTACTGATCTAGACTATTTTTCAAAATAAATTCGAATCTCTGAAAATAAAAATCGCTTACCTCAGTTTTTCCCGTAATGAGAAGTCTCTTCCTTCATCAATGCCCTCACTTCTACCAAAGGCTTCATTAAATATCCTCCTGCTGGGTGAAGCACCATGTCTCCTAGGTGAGACGTCATTTCTCTTGGCCACTGGAGGAAACCCTTTGTCGGCAGTGATGAGATTTTTCAATGGTTCGATATTTTGTAATGGTTTGTATTTACTTTATAAAGGCTTCAAAATATTTTGTTTTTATCATTTAAATTCATTATATTATAAATATTGATTTCTTTGTATTTTAAATATTTGATATTCTAGCATTAAAGCGTAAATGAAAGAATAAATAATTTGCTCTTTAAATATTTGTTTATTTCTAACTTTTCAATAATATATTTGATATTTTTAACATGAGGCATAAATGAATAATTTTCTAATTTTCTATTATAATATATTTGATAAAATAAAATAATTTACTCACAAATATATATTTTATTTTAATCCTTGCAATGGAGGGAATATGACATTAGAGGCCTCTATTTTTGTCTTACAGGTTTGGCATTTGGGTCTAGTTCAATGGTATGTTGGGCAAGACATGGGTCAAAACCCCTTAGGTCTTTATAAGTCCAAGCAACTACATCATTGTATCTATTGAAAAGGTCTATGAAAACTTCATGTTCAGTCATAGAGCATACCTTTCCCAAGTTCAAGGACTTTTCCTCTGCAATATCAATTGGCTTGAAATCATCCTTTTTTACAGCTAATTTCATTCTTTTCTACTTTAGTTGATCATCAAGGTTGAAGATACCTTCAAGGGTGATGAGACCATTTGGTAGCTTGTTTCTACTCAGCTATACAATCTGATCACCATACTAATTTTATAGTTTGGACTGATTTCTTTTGGAAAATTCTATCTCATCTTGTAAAAAAATCACTATTTGTTGGTCAATTTCAAAGACCTAACATTAATCTTGGTTATCTGGAACAATAGGCCTCACGACAAGCCTGATATGCTGCTCTTTTTTGCTTACAATATGTGTTGATGTATCAAACTAAGCACCAACTGTTGCAAGCCTATCAACATGCGTATTTTGATTTCTTGGAGTTGTTTGGATGTTAAAAACCTCAAAGACCTCAATCAAATCCAAAACCCTATGTTTGTAGGATTTAAGAAGATTTTCCTTGGTAGAGATTTGAGATATGACTTGATGAACAACCAATTCACTGTCACCAAACACGTGCAACAATTCAATGTTCCTTTTTTGTGCAAGTTGGAGACCTTAGATGAGTGCTTCATACTTAGCCACATTGTTAGTGCAAATAAATTGAAGCCTGAAGGAGAAGTAATATTTCTCCTTTCTTGGAGATACCAACATTATGCCAGCACTAACACCATTTCTATTTCTAGAACCATCAAAAAACATCTGCCATAATCCCCCTAGATCCTCTTGAGTTTTTATGAGATTGGGGATAGTAGAATTCTCTTCATGAATGCAATAGGTACCAAGAACAGTCTCCTCCACTTCAACTATATTAAGTGGATTGAATTGTAAAGCATTTCCCCATTCATCCAAAAAACAATCAAGTACATCCTATATAGGATTGGCGGGCTCATGAACAGAACACTCCTTTGATCATGCAATGTATAATTAATATTTATTAGACTAGGATTGTAAGGCTCTAGATGATCCTTTGATATGGGATCAGATTTGATGGTTGCTTTAGTACCGTACCTATTTCTAAATAACATAAGAGACCAATCAACAGATAAATATCCACCCATCTTTGCAGTGAAATATTTAGACAAACAAATGAAAAAATGAGCAGGGGGGTCTATGGCTGAAATATCTTGCAACACATCATAGCTAGGGCATGCATGCAAGGTTAACTTTAGGTTCTTAATCACTCCCATTGTATTGACAACAGTGACATCCAATTGTAAAACCTTCCTAACCATTGATTCTTACTTGATGCCAAGCATGTCAACAATATCCTTAATCATAACATAACTACTTGCCCATGAATCTATCATACAATTATGCACTATATGATTTCCAATAATTAGAGAAAATAGAAGGGAGGTGACTTACAAATTTTTCTAGAGTTCCCTTCTTCTTTGGGTTGTACTAGATTTCTTGATGGAGTAGTCCGCTCTTTTTATTGTACATCACTTGTTCTCTTATGTTCTTTAAAAGCTTGTTGTACATAAAATCCCTTTGTGGTGGAATGTATAGAGCCTCCCATAGAGTAATATTAAGGTTAGCCTTCTTCATTTGATCCATTATGTTGAAAGGAAGTTGACTAGCTTTAGAAATAATATTTGGAACAACAAGGTATGTTCTTTTTGCTTAAGTGATCTTAGGTTGCTCCATTGCTTGTATAGGCTTGCTAGCAAGCTAATTTGATTTTGGAACCTTTGTTGTTCTACCTGTTGGTCTAGCATCTACACTTTGTTGAGGTTGTTGAGAGACTGATGCTTTCCCAACCATGGAAGATGCACCACCCTCCATTTCTCTTTTCCTTGATCTTGTATTCTAATCTATTGTATCAATAGTCGCTTGATTTACACCACAAAATATTCTTGATTCCAATTGACCAATGAGGAGTCCTTGCGTGCATTATTTTGATCACTAGGAACTATTTGGTTGGTGCAAAATTGTTGCCCTAAGGTAGAGGTTTCAATTTTGAACCACTAGAGTTTGTACAAACTCTTCGTTTTAACAAGCACTTTGATTATGAGCTTGCTCACAAGGGTAACACCACTACTGATCTAGGGCTGGATTATTTTTCATTGGGACCAAAGCCTTGGTAGTGCTAGTAGCAGGTGGATGTATACTATTCATAGTCTTTGTATGACTCCACTGAATTTTTCCTTGATAAGGTGGTCTATTCTCCTAATAACCTTGACCTTGAGGTTGACAAGGCCTATTGCCTATCCATTGCTATTAACTTATTATTCATATTTCAAAGCAAGGTTCCCCAATCTTCTAGAAGTGTAGCAAAAGTAGAAGGTTGGCTCGTGAAAACCTCTAGAATACAAGCCACTATTGGCTGCGAAGGAAGCTCTCAAAATAAAGGCATTGGTGGCCTAGGAGCTATATGCCTAGCCTATATTAAAAAATTATCTACCCCTATGGCTAGGCAATATGATCCCGATAAAGTAAAACCACCCATTGACTGAATCATAACAACTATGTCACTGTTAAGAGCCCTTAATAAATACAGAAAATCATACTCAGGAAAAGGCTTGACCAAGGCAGGGATTCTATCCCAAGTCTTTTGGAATCTGTAGTTGAAGTCACTCATGAGTTCATGAGGTTCTCTTTTAATCGTTGTAAATTGTACTAGGGACAAATGGTCACTTTTGTCTTCAAATTACTTATATAATTTTTCACCTAACTCATCCCAATTATAAATGGATTTGGGTGGCAATCTTCTATACCACTGCGATGCTTTACTGTTAAGGGAAGTGGCAAGAAACCTAATAGAGACATTGTCTTTTGTTACATCATGCACTGAGCATATATTTGCCACATCTATGATGTTCTCTGCTAGAGTTGTGGATGTTTCACTAGCGAAATGGGGAATGCTTTTGAGGGAATTGACTAGTCTATCATTCTTTTGGGCTAGAATTAAAGGGTTACCACCACTAAATGATACAAAAGGTTGATTTTTGGGTAAAGCCATGTGGAATAAATTCTTGTGTGTATGAGAAACAAGTCTTCTATCTTGGGAAAATATACCCATAGGTGGTGTAGATAGAGCTCTATGAGATGGAATTCAGCCTCTATTTCTCCTAACAAGTGATAAAGATTATCTATTTCTTCTTTTTGTAGAAGCAAAAGATGGTAAAGATGGTAGTTTAGTATATTGAAAGCTACCTCTAGAAGATGCTCTTGTTTGAATCCCTAGCATGAATGTGCATGTTTGATCATGAATAGGATTTTGGGTAAAAGTCGAGTCACCAACTTGAATGCAGAGTCCTTTGAATGCAAAGTTGCTAGGTACTTTGTTTGAGTGTCTTTTCAAGGCTGGAATGTTGAGGCAACACCACTCTCTCAACCAAATGAAGTGAAACTTTGTCTTATCCCATTAGACATGCCAAAAACTATTGTCACATAAAATTACACCCTACTGAACAAGAATTTAGTGTTCTAATGACACAATGGAAACAAACTCAAGGTATGGGACCTTGCATGAATGAGGTTGAGTCTCTAGAGAAGGCTAGCTTCCTCTTCTAATCTAAGTGGAAATGTGTTGGTCTAACCTAGCACATGAAAACCCTATCACTACTCTACTCTAATAGCTCACAAGGAAAAGGGATAGAAAGAGAACATGAAATGAAAGGTAGGTGATACACCAAGATAGACTTTGTTTCTTCTTTTCTTTAAGATTGCTCAATACATCAACAAATCAACTAAAACACAAATTCAAATATGAAGGTAAGAATTTTTACTCAAACATGCAAGAAAAACCTATGACAGTAGCTAGACTTCATCAATATGGTATAAATCTAGACTTTACAATGGAAAAATGTAGAGATACAGTGTCTGCAAAAGAAAACTGTGAGAGGATCCAAAAAGAAGAAACCCTAAAAATAATACAAGTGTTGCTTTTATAGATCAAGAATAACTTGGATGAATACAACTCAAACCCTAACCCAACTAGGGTTAGCAATCGAGGATATTTTATCAAGGAAATATTTACTCATTAAATTCGTGCTAGAAAGAGAGACTAGAGAAAACATAACTTGCACACCACACCCCCAAGTGTCCTTTGTCTTTCAATAGGTCATGAGAATGGAAGAAGGCACATGGTTGAGTAGAAAACCATGTTGAAACCCTAGCAAATATTTGTAGGAACATGGCATATAGATTTGCGAAGATATCCCACCATAAATGCTCCAAGAGTCCATACCAAGCCAGCACATTAATGAGCACACAAAATATGAAGAAAACCTTCATGAAATCTGCAACAAATCACAACAAGGGATGGAGCTCTGATAGAAAGAAGGTTGAAGATGCATAAGGAGGCATGGGCAGCTCCCCCTCTTAATGGGAGTAGGTAAAAAGAACATTTGACATTCTCACATTCTTCAAAAATCAAATGTGGTAGCTGAGCAAGAGTCATTGTAGCATTAATGGCGCCATTACCAAAAAACATGCCAATCATGTTATTTACATTTCCTTCTTTATCCTATCACATATTGCATTTTTCTCTTGAGAGCAAGAGTTGAATTCATGTTATTTATTGAAGTGATGCAATGAGAAGTGAACACCTATCTAGGAATATTCCTTGAGCATATACCCTTTCCTTCAACGTTCATCACATGTCGGGGTTGCATCCCTCTTCTTACCGAAAGGCATCGAGCATCGAGATTTAGTGGTTGGGCTTATGTCCTACTACTTACCATAAAGATGGTCCAACCCTATCAAATGTAAAACACAACCGTTGATCCCTCATCATCCAATGGCACCAGTTGGGCCGCATAAATAGTGTGTTGTCAGAAACATTGCCAAATGTCACTCTTATGCACCCCTGCAGGCCAACTCTGGGTATGCCCAAAAGGCTCAATAGAATGGTGGGAAACCTTAGAGTGTGCCATGTGTCACACTGAATGACCGCCAGAGGTCAGGTTAATAGAATACCGCTTAATGCTAAGAGGTAAGAGGAATGGGGGAAGTGCAATGGTGGAAGTCTGATGGCAAGCGAGACATTGAAGATTAGGAGGGTTTACCTCCTAGTTATAGTTAGAAAATGGAAAAGGGGAAGACTAAACCTCCACTCCTAAAAGAAATTCATCGAGGTTTGGGGGGAACTCTTACCACTTTCTACAAGGTGGTAAAGTGTAAGACAAAGGAACAAAGCCTAAAAGACTTTACATAGAAGAATATTTTGGGGGTCGGGCATTAGAAGGATGCCCTACTTTTTACCATAACTACGGTAAGAGGTAAAGAGGATTCCTAATACCCAATGTCTAAAAGGCCGACACTTAGTCACTTTTTAAAGAACTCATCAAGGGTCGGGGTCGGAAAGGCAACTTACATCATACCATAAAGTGGTAAGAGGTAAAGGGAAAGGACGAAGCCCAATCCTTGGCAAGTTAACACTTAGTCGATATTTTAAGAGATCAAAAATGGAGAGAAGGGAGGAAGAAGAAGGGGATCGGGGGTGACAGAGGAGGGATGTAGGGAAGAAGGCAATTGAAAGCCCAATAGACTGAAAAATTCATATTTAGGCAATTTTGGGAACCTTTAAGAAGAATTTATGCAAGATGGACCATGTAGGATCTCTTAGATCGGTTATGAATGATTGGTCATCAAAGAGTGGCATGAAATTTGAACATGTTGGCGTTTACTCCATTAATTTAACATTGTGAGAATTGTAATTGGTTTAAATGAGCCCTTTTGATCCACAAGGACTTGTTTGAAGAAGCTTAAATTAAAAATGGATTTTTTGCTTCTTGTAATTTCTAAGTAGTTGAGGTCCAAACTAGAATATGCATGAGAAAATGGTCCTAATAGTCACTAACACTTGGTACTATAAGGTTCATATAGAATGATTGGTAAAAACTAATCAACCTTAAAAAATAGATCATTACTATACTCATATAGATGAATCTATAAGAGGTTACCTATCATAATAGCAAAGAGGTCATTTCAAGATGTAATTAAGAGATTGGGATTGGAAAAAATTTCAAACCTTAACTCTATTTTTTTTAGTTGCTATTGAATCAATTCCTTGTATGCATAATTTAACAAATGGTAAAATTGTTTGAGAATTAGTAAAGGTTAAAGGATTTATATAAAATAAAAAGATAGAGAAATTTTTATTTCAATAAAATACATCATTTTGATGAGCTATAAGTTTGGCTCAAAACATTAGTTCAAAGTTTATCGTTGTGTTATTTTTAATTTACTACTTGGAAAATGGTGATGATTATTTTTTATTCCAATGTGTTATTTTCCATTTTTCTTAGATTTTCCACCTTTGATTTAGTTAAGGGCTTGCGTGTTAAAATAAATACCACAATTATTCTTATTCCTCATTGTCTTTGTTTCACTCACTACTAGATGGATAGAGGATCAATTAAATTTTGTAACTCTCTTGAATATGCAACTACCATCTCTAATCCATAAGAAAGAGGCCTTCAATACTCCCAATTTTAGAGATTATTCTTCCTTTTATTAATGTTTATTTTCAATTTAATTGAAGAAACAAGCTTGGGACTAACTCTCTTAGGAGTAATGAATTTATTACTTTGTTTATTTATTCTCAAATTCATAGAAAAGCAGATTCAAGGAGGATATGTCATTGGTAATATATTTATAATTTTCTACTTGTATAATTTTTTTAATAGATAGTTGTCGTGAAAATTTCACATAGCAATTATCCTATGCTAACTAATTGTTAAATATAAATTTGTTTTATTGTATGTTTTAATTAGACTATAGTTTCATAATGTAATGTGCAATTTTTGTAATGTGGGTTTGAGAATGAGTGTTTATTAAATTTATTGTCTTGTCAAGTCCAATTAGGATGTGCGTTGGCATCCTTGTGGAAAAACTCGGATTCAAATCTTTCGGTCTTTTTAGAGGGTTGAAAACTGGTATTTTTTAAGTGTTTTTATGGATTTTAGGTCCCTAAGGTAGGCACTTATGGGTTGGGTACCTTTTTAGCCCAAAATCTTGAGTCAATCTTTAGATATGGCACATTTTTAAAAGTCTTAAAGAGCTTTGACGAGTTTAAGGTTTGGGAGAGTGGGATGGAGACTTGTCACATTCCATTCCCACCTCTCCAAACTCAATTATGAGCTTTGATAAGCTCACAAGATGCTCACACATGTGTGATCCACTTTTGAAAGACTTGTGGGATAGAGTTTACAAGTATACTCCCCACCTTCCAAAGTCTTCCACATGTGTGAGTACTTGTGGGAGAATGGGCCTTGGAGAGTGAATGGGAGGGTAAAAAGTGTCACCTCCCCATTTGAAGAATTGAAACTTGAATTACTATTAAACATACACAAAATCTAAATTTGAGGGTTCTTTTTGGAGATCTTGAATTTGGCTTGTTTTGAATAATTTTGGGTGAAAAAAGTTGAAGGAAGAAATTTGGGAGCTCTCCTTCAACAACCATACTTTGGAAGCTTGCTCACTGAGGTAGGCTTCAATCCATTCTATGTTTTGATTAATGGTTTTGTTGAATGCTTTAGATAGTCTTATTGAAATCTTTGTTCTTTTTTATGTGTGTTGGTGTATTTTATGGGATGGGTTTGTTGAAGAATTTTCCCCTTCAAAGAGAGAGAAAATCCATGTGGGGTATGTTGAAATGAACAAGACAACTAAGATGGGGGGGAATCAGTTGTAACAAATTAAACCTTCAAAACCCTCTATAATAATCAAATCCACATGCATTCATTAAATCCTTATTCTATTAGTATGATTAAACATGGAATGCACATAACAAAAACTAAAATCACAACACCATACACAAGAGAACACCAGATTAACATGGAAAACCCAATGAGGGAAAAACCATGGAGACGATTAGCTCACAATATAAGTAATTGCAAAACCGGTACAAGGGCTCACTACCAGAATAGGACACACTATCCAAAAGGGCTCATAACCAGGGCTCACTACAAAAAAAAGAAATACAAGAAGATAGAAGAATAATTTTACACAAAGAACACTTCTCAATGCAACAAGGAAAGCCACCACAATGCTCCAACAATCTTGAACTCTTGCTTGAATGATTTCAGATGCTTTCAGATACCCTAATATTGAAATTTGTACTACTTTACTCAAAATTTGTATCACACTTCACTCGCATTGATCTTACATCTATCTTGCTTCACTTTACATTCATCCCATAACTTACAACAACACCACACTTATTTATATTAGACTCAACCTCAAAAACCTTATCCAATATCAGTAACTAGTCATTATACATACAAATTCAAAATAGGTCGACACCTAAACATTCCCACAATGGATAAGAATGAAGGAAACCTACATAAATCCTTAATTAAGACCAAAATAGATCCAAACACACCTCAACATGCTTTCATAAGCTTGCATGTAGTGTCAAACACAAGGTCGTCCAATACCTATGTTAAACACCATAAACATTAAGTACACACTTCCATAAGTTGATCTAAAATTTTCATACAATTGAACTCACTTGAAAATGATCTAGAATACTTCATGAACTACTTGAGATTCATCAAACACTTCATCAACCTCGCATCATTCAAATTCTTGAACTTAGAACAATTGGTAACCCTTACTTGCATATTGATAAATGAAACTCACTTGGTACTACATCAAATCAAGTAAAGCCTTGAATATAGAAAGATACAAGCATTATAAGAAACTTCCCAAATTTTCACAACCTAAATCCAAACAACGGAGAAATGTACAAAAAATACATTTCTCCCAAGCCATAGACAACATCACTGAACAACTGGTTCACATACTAGTGAAAATATCTCGCACTATACAATGATCTAGAAACCCAAATTCTAAATATAGAAAACTATGAAAACCTTAAATAACCTATCAGATCCACATAGGCATAGTATCAACATAGAAGAAATGTAGAGCATAATACCAGAGCACACTATGAACACTTACACAACACACTATTTATCAAATTTTCTCAAAAGTACTTAGAAACCAAGTACTAGAGACATCATCTCATCTCATTCCACCATTCCTACTCATCTTCAGACACTGCAACAAAAATATAGCTCCATGAACTCACAACACTTCTTCAATATATCAACTCTACATCCACAACCTGTTTTCCCATTTTTCACAATTTTCTCAATATCCTCAACATCTTCATCCCATAGTTGAAATCAATGACAACACCAATTAGTGGAGTTTCTATTGAAATCAATGAAAAATTCTTCATACTTCCAACAATCTTCCCCTTTGTCATTGATGGAAACACAAGATGTGAAAAGAAAAAAATAAACCATCAAAAGTAATACAACATACACACTCTCCTCTCTCTCTTTAGATTATATAGCCTACACAACATTCATGAACTCTCTCCCCCTTATAGGAGTCTCTCTCCCTTTGATAATAATTATTAGACAACATACACAACTTTCTCCACTGATACCTTACATGATTTTTTCTCTCCCCCTGAGTAGACAAGCTTTTTCACATGATTCTCTCTTCCCCTTTAACATCAATGGAAAATGAAAAAATTTGCATTATTCTCCCCCTTTGACATTGAACCAAGAAACTTGCAATAAATATTACCCCTCAGGAGTAAACAAATCAACAACACATGACACTACCTACTCCCTTTGAGAGGTAGCCACCGACATTAGTCTAGACAAGAGATAGACCCACTGGACTGATGCATCTCCATATGCATCCAATTCAAACAGGGAGGGGTAATAACCTCCAACTTCTCCTAAAGATACTAAAAAATATCTTTAGGAAGAGCCTTAGTGAATATATCAGCAATCTGATCCTTTGTAGGAACATACTCAAGCCTCACTTCATTCTCCATAACCTTTTCTCTCAAAAAGTGATACCTGCTAGATGTATGTTTTTTCCTTGAGTGCATCACTGGATTCTTTGAAATGTTAATTGCACTTGTGTTGTAATAGAAGATAGAAATAGGCTCATCATATACAACTTTGATATCCTTCAATGCTTGTCTCATCCATAATACCTATGTACAACATGATGTTGATGCAATATGCCCAGCCTCTACAGTGGATAGGGAAACTAATTCCTACTTCTTGCTCAACCATGAAACCAATCTACATCCAAGAAAGAATGTGCCACCACTTGTGCTATTCTTCAATATCTCTTTGACATACTTTGATTGTGAAATGAAAATCCTTTTGTTTGTTTGATTGATTTGTAGCCTAAGAAAGAATTTCATCTCCCCAAACATTGACATCTCAAACTCTTTCTACATTTCCTCTACAAACTTCTTACACATAGCCTCATTTCCACCAAAGATAATGTCATCCACATATACTACTACTATCAAGATTTTTTTTTCCTTAATTTTGAAGTAAAGATTACTATTTGCGGTGCCCTTACTGAATCCTTGTTGTATCAAGTGCTTGTCCAATCTTGCACACCAAACTATGGGAGCTTGCTTCAATCCATATAGTGCCTTCTTCAACTTACATACCATATTCGATTGATATGACAACTGAAGTCTTCTAGTTTTTCCATGTAAAATTCTTCTAATTCACTATTCAGAAAAGTAAAATTCACACCCATATGATAAACTTTAAAGTCTTTATGTGTTGAAAATGCCAAAAACATTCTGATTTCTTCCATCCTAGCCACAAGGGAAAAAGTCTCCTCAAAGTCTATACTTTCCACTTGTGAGTAACCCTTACACACAAGTCTTTCCTTGTTCCTTACTACTTCTCCATTTTCATTCAATTTATTTCTGAATACCCATTTAGTTCCAATTATGCTTTTGTTTTCCGGTCTAGGAACCAATTCCCAAGTCTGATTATTCTCTATCTGCATAAGTTCTTCTTCCATTTCCTTCATTCAATGTTTATCTTTACATGCTTCACTCATTGTTTTAGGTTCAACTTTAGAAAGTAGACACATATTTACCTCAACTTTGTCAACTTTGCTTCTTGTCAGTACACCTTTCCTCTTATCTCCAATGATTTATCTTCAAAATGATTCTTTTGCACATACTTATGGGTTTTAGGGGTCCTCTCTAGAGCCTCTTCCTCTTCATTATGCACTTCTTTTCCATTAGATTTTTCTTCCTCAACTTCTCTGCAATCAAGTTCATCTGACACATATCTATCTACTGTAATTGAATTTTGCAATTTTTTATCAACTTTAATTTGCACTTTCAACTATCTTTCGCATCCTTTTGTTGTAACATCTGTAAGCTTTGCTTCTAGTAGAATATCCAAGGAAGATACCTTCATCAGATATTGCATCAAAATTCCCTAGGTTTTCTTCTTCTCTTTTGATATAACATTTGCTTCTAAATTCTCTAGAGTACTTCACGATAGGAATTCTTCCATACCATAGTTCATAGGGAGTCTTTGTGCCATTAGCTTTAGCTTGAACTCTATTAAGTATGTAAATGGCAATATGAATAGCTTCTCTCCAGTAGACTTCCGGTAGATTTTCCTATTTCATAATAGTCCTAGAAGCTTCTTGAATAGTCCGGATTTTCCTTTCAACAACTCTATTTCGCTAAGGAGTTCTAGGGGCATACAAATGCCTCTTTATTCCATGAACTTCACAAAACATGTTAAACTCATTGGAGGTGAATTCACCACCTTTTTCAGAACTTAAGCATTTTGTTTTTAAATCCATTTCATTCTCAACCATAGCTTTAAATGCCTTGAATTTATCTAATGCATCGGATTTTTCTCTAAGAAAAGTACCCCATGTCATTCTAGAATAATCATCAACTAAAAGCATAAAGTACCTGTCACCTTGTAGACTTCCCACCCTTGTAGGACCACAAAGATTTGTATGTACTAATTCCAATAGTCCAGTAGCAGATTGTTCCTTTCCCTTGAAACTACTCCTTTTTATTTTCCAAATTTAGAACTTTCACAAACGACATTGATAGGCTTTGTGATTCTTGGTAGATCTCTTACTGCATGAACTAAAATAATTCTTTCCAAATTATCAAAATTCATGTGACAAATCCTTCAATTCCATAACCAACTATCATTAATCTGATACATAAAGTAATGACCATCAACACCCTTAAGTTGATAGATGTTTTCATCTGTTCTCTTACCAGCATCAATCACAGTTCTAGACCCTTTGTAGATCTCACATGTTTCATCCTTAAACACAAGATTGTATCCTTTGCTACACATTTTTCCAACACTCAAAAGATTATGCCTTAAACCCTTAACATAATAAACATTGTTAGTATTATGCTTGCCATAAAAAATGATTGAACGTATTCCACAAATCTTAGCTCCTGAATCATCTCCAAATTTAACTAATCCCCCATCATACTTTTTAAGTTTAACAAACTTACTTTTGTCTCTAATCATATGATTAGAGCAACCACTGTCAACAACCCAATAATTCTTATCCTCTTTGACATGAAAAGTAGATACCAAAGTACCTTCAACCTTATCCTTTATCTTTGGGATACTTTCCTTCACACAACTTTTAGGGTTAGTAGAACCGGATTCTTCTTTTATAGCCAAAATAAAGCATTCATCATCATCAGAAATACCAACATCTTCTCTCACATAGTAAGCCCTCTTAATCATTTTTCCTTTATTTTCCTTGTTCCTATTGTTTAGAGCTCTTTTTGGACATCTTGAAGCATAATGACCTATATCACCACAATTAAAACATTTGAAAGGTAATTTACCTTTGTACTTACCAGTGCCCTTTTTCATCTTCCTCACAAAGTTAGCTTCCAAATTATCAAGATCTTCTTCACCCGAATATTCAACCTTCTCTAATTTACCAGCCTTGAAAGTAGTCTCTACTTTTGTACCTTTCTTTAGTTTTTTCATTTCAAATGTAGTTACAGTACCAATCAACTAATCTCTAGAATAATTTTCAAAATCAACAGTTTCCTCAATATCAGATACCTTTTCACTATAGTAGTCTGGAAGTGATTTGATAACTTTCTTCACTACTTTAGATTATTTAATTGTTGCACCAAGGCATCTCATAGTACTTACCAACTCATCAATTCTCAGTATGTAGCCTTTAATTATTTCTTCTTCAGTCATTTGCATCATTTCAAACTGTGTCTTCAAGTTCTGCAACTTTGCTTGTTTGACCTTTGGATCTCCTTCATAAATGGTTTCTAGCTTATCCCAAACTTCTTTAGCAATCTTCAAACTCATAACTTTTACTAACTCACTATTTGAAAGACTATTCACAATAATAAATATTGCCTTAGCATAGATCTCATGCGCCTTGATTTATGTACTTGTACTTGAACCATTTGGAGGTGGAGTATATGTAGTCTGATAAGCCTTCTAAATCTCATATCCCTGAGTAGACAGATATCCTTCCATCTTTGTCTTTTGTAATGCATAATCTAATCCATCTAATCTAGGACATTCCAAAGCAATCTTGCTCGCCATCCCAAATCTACCTCAAGTAGTTAACCTCTTCTCCAAGGAACCTTATTCTGATACCAATTGTTGAAATGAACAAGACAATTGAAAGGGGGTTGAATCAATTGTAGCAAATTAAACCTTTAAAACCCTCTACAATAATCAGATCTGCATGCATTCATTAAATACTTATTCTATTAGTATGATCAAACATGAAATGCATATAACAGAAATTGAAATCACAACACCATACATAAGAGAACACCATATTATGTGGAAAACCCAATGAAGGAAAAACCATGGTGAGTATCAGCTCACAATATAACTGTTGCACCAAGGCATCTCATAGTACTTACCAACTCATCAACTCTCAGTATGTAGCCTTTAATTGTTTCTTCTTCATTCATTTGTATCATTTCAAAGTGTGCCTTCAAGTTCTACAACTTTGCTTGTTTGACCTTTGGATCTCCTTCATAAATGCTTTCTAGCTTATCCAAAACTTCTTTAGCAATATTCAAACTCCTAACTTTTACTAACTCAGTATTTAAAAGACTATTCACAATAATAAATATTGCCTTAGCATTGATCTCATGGGCCTTGATTTCTGCATTTGTACTTGGACCATTTGGAGGTGGAGTATATGTAGTTTGATAAGCCTTCTCAATCTCATATCCCTAAGAAGATATATATCTTTCCATATTTTTCTTCCATAATGCATAATCTGAGCCATCGAATCTAGGACATTTCAAAGCAATTTTTCCCACCATCCTGAATCTACCTCAAGTAGTTAAGCTTTTCTCCAAGGAACCTTAATCTGATACCAATTGTTGAAATGAAAAAGACAACTAAAAGGGGGGTGAATCAGTTATAGAAAATTAAATTCAAAACCCTTACAATAATCAAATCCACATGCATTCATTAAACCATTATTCTACATTAGTATGATTAAATATGGAATGCACTTAACATAAACTAAAATCACAACACCATACACAAGAGAACACCGGATTTACATGGAAAACCCAATGAGGGAAAAACCATGGTGAGGATTAGCTCACAATATATAAGTAATTGAAAAACTAGTACAAGGGCTCACTTCTAGAAAAGTTTACACTATCCAAAAGGGCTCATTGCCATGGAAAGAAATACAAGAAGATAGAAGAAGAATGTTACACAGAGAACACTTCTTAATGCAGCAAGGAAATCCACCACAATGCTCCAACAATCTCACAATCTTTCTTGAATGATTTTAGATGCCTTCAGATACCCTAACACTGAAATTTGTACTGCTCTTCTCAAATTACACACTTCACTCACATTGATCTTACATCTATCTTGCTTCACTTTTTATTCATCCCATAACTTACAATAACACCACACTTATTTATATGAGCCTCAACCTCAAAAACCTTCTCCAATGTCGGCAACTAGCCATTATACATACAAATTCAAAATAGGTTGGCACCTAAACATTCCCACGGTGGATAGGAATGAAGGCGACCTACATAAATCCTTAATTAGGACCCAAATAGATCCAAACATACCTCAACATGCTTTCATAAGCTCACATGTTGTGTCAAACACAAGGTCAACCAATACCTATGTTAAACACCATAAACATTAAGTACATGTTTCTATAAGTCGATCCAAAAGTTTTAGACAATAGTATCACTTGAACACGATCTAGAATACTTCATGAACTACTTGAGATTCATCAAACACTTCATCAACCTCGCACCATTCAAATTCTTCAACTCAGAACATCTGGTAACCCTTACTTGCATACTGATAAATGACACTCACTATGTATTGCATCAAATCAAGTAAAACCTTGAATATAGAAAGATACAAGCATTATAAGCAACTTCCCAAATCTGCACAACCTAAAGCCAAACAGTGAAGAAATGTAGATCAAATACATTTCTCCTAGGCCACAGACAACATCACTAAACAACTAGTTCACATACTGGTAAAAATATCTTGCACTATACAATGATCCAAAAACCTAAATTCTAAATATAGCAGCCTCTGAAAACCTTGAATAACCTGTAAGATCCACATAGGTATAGCATCAACACAGAAGAAACACAGAGCACAACACCAGAGCACACTATGAACACTTGCATAACACAATTTTCTCTATTTACCAAATTTCCTCAAAAGTAGTTGGAAACTAAGTACCAGATCCATCATCTCAACTCATTCCATCATTCCAACTCAACTTCAGACACTACAACAAAAATATAGCTCCATGTATTCACAACACTTCCTCAATATCTCAAATATACATGCACAACATGTTTTCCCCTTTTTTCACAATTTTCTCAATATCCTCAACATCTTCATCCCATAGTTGATATCAATGACAACACCAGTCAACAGACTTCTTGTTGACATCAATGACAACACCTTCATACTTGCAATAGGGTATTGAGAGAGGATGACCCATCTTCGGGTATTCTCACTCCTTGGGAGTGAAATGGGTGTGAGTGCCCATCATTTTATGTATTTGGAGTTTGGGTGTTGATTTGGAGGTATGGAGGCAATAAATGGTTTAAGGAGAATGAAATGGAGCTATTATATTATGATTCAAAAATGCATAAACCTTGATTTGAGTATATCCTAGACTCTCCCTTGAAGAATCCATGAGTGGATTCTTATGTGTGTTCCAAAACCTTGGGATGGGTGTTATTACAATACATGCATATTCTTTGTTTGTTCTTGTTGGGAAAAAATGCTTGTGTGTACCTGGTTCTAATAGATGCCTCCTAGCTCAGTGGTGGCTTGTGAGCAAGCCAACGATTGGTTGGAAGGTGAGTTTTACCTAGGCCATGAGAAATTCATGTCTTGTTGTGCAGATTTTAGAGAATAATGATGAATTTGCATACCTTAGAGATTGTCTATTTCTTCCCCATATGATACTAGTGGTTTGGGAAATCTAAGTGCAAAACCCACCTTGGATGGATGTTGGGTGTTTTATTTGTTATAGTGGGTGAGAAAACCCCTTGTCAAATTTATATTTTGTTATCTAATTGATTTTGTATGTTGGATTTAAGTAACCTTTATCTTACTCTTGGGGAGAGACAATCATCTCTTATTGTACAAAGAAAAGAAAACATGTATATTTATTTTGAAAGAGCAAAAGTTATTCTGATTTAAAGCTTTACAATTTATTCTTCTGCTTTAAAAAATATAGCATACATGTACATGTTTATGATTGTATATTTGTATTTGAAGAGATTACTTTAGGTTGATTTGAAAAGTTCATATATCTTATTTCTAAGATTTTAGGTATTTGGGGTTGGAAGGAAAATGCATTGACTGCATTATTATTTAAATTTTAACCAAAAAGAAATTAGCTGCCAGCTATGATAGCTGGCTCTCTTAGTTAATAATAAGAACATCTATTATTCTGAGTTAGAGATGAAGGCATATGTTGTGTTTACAAGTTTATATTTCTTAAAGGCTATTGTGATATACATAAATGTATTATTCTGCTGTGTCCTTTGCAAAAATGAAATAAAATAAAATATTGGTAATCTGTTTTAATACATTGTCAAGTTATAATGATCCAAAAGGTAAATCAATTTATTTTATTTAAAGAATCAAAATAATAGGATGAATTCCTCTGTTTACATGAATTATAATATGTTGTATGTAAGCTTTATGCATACGGTTTATAAACTTCATTTATGTGAGAGAAAGGGACATAAGACTCTTTATTTTTAATAAGTGTAAGTATTCTGGTTTTAGATTATATTGTACTGGTTATAAAGCCTAATACATCACATTCCATAAACCTTGATGTATACATATATATACTTTTCGGTGCCAACAGAATACTTATGTAGTTTGCTCCTCTTTTTTTCTCTGTATGCAAGTGAGGTGGTTCAGAATGCGAGTAGGTGGAGTTCCTGCATATTGCAACATAATGCATTTTGAAATATCAAAAGAAAATAAAGGAAATAAATGTGAATTTAATTATGACCTTGCATTTTACTTCCTACAGTAGTTACATTCGGGAATGAGATGACTGTACATATAATGATCACTATTAAATTCACCCTGGCTGCCATTCTCATGTAGTATCCGTGGCGGTGAATTGCTGGTGTTGAATTTTTCTTGAGGTGAATTTGTCATGTTGGTGAATTTTTCTTGAGGTGAATTTGTCATAGTGGTGAATTTTTCCGCGGTGAATTGTTCATGGTAATTTTCTCGTGGTGAATTGTTGATGGTAAATTTTTCGATGATGAATTGCTGAGGACGAATTTACCTGATACAAATATAAACATAGGGAAACATAACATTGAA